>BSBK01002892.1:285000-462500 GCA_027943335.1 Chamaecyparis obtusa | reverse complement strand
ACCAACTTTGTGAGGGTAAATGCTTCCACAAGAGATTCATAGTAGCCAGAAAAATCGATATGATTTGTATCCAAAGCTTCACGATTTTTCTATGAGTTAATGTGTGCGAAAGAGAATCAAAGTCCTTTATTTTTCAAGATAAAGATGTTTTATCCAAGGCAGGAGGTTTGGATTGACCTATTAAGTTTGACTAGACTATAAGAGCATCACTTTAATGAATTACAGGAAATGTAATGCTCCAATGGTCAATTGGATCTTGCATTTTCATAGGATGTTAGAACACCATGAAAATGCTTGCACATATCACATGTGTCTGAGAAAAAAAACTCAAATTTTGGGAAATAGTACATTTTTTGCTAGAAAGAGGGATTTCTAACAAAATTATAGCATATTCATGAAATATATTTTCTTTGGCCTAAAGGAAGATTTTGTGTAGTGTGTAATTGGGTATGGAATTTATGATACTAAAGTTGTCTCATCTAATTAAGGTATTAATTTATTGATTTAAAGCATCAATATCAATGCACTTTAGATACATTATTTAATAACACCATTAGAACTAGTAGGAATTTTTTTTCTATATAATTACACCATCTCTTAGAACCAAAAGAAATTGAGATTGAGAAACAAAAAATAATCTCATGAACTACATAATGAAGATTTGGACATAAATCTCCCCACCTCCATGTATAAGAAATATAAGGGAAGGTTTACATAATAATTCTCCTATCTCCTCCCTCTTAATTGAACAAGAATATAAACTTCCTTTTCTTGACTTTGATGCTAATGTCTAGATATAAATGGAGGAATGGGAAGAAAAATAGAAGAGAAGATTAATGCCATCAGTTTTCCACAATCCATAATAACATTACATAATTGCTTCTAGATTTGATTGTGTAATAATTTTTTACATTAACATTTTGAATCGCACTTAGTGACCCATCATCAAGATGAATAGAGAATGCCAGACTATGAAAGAATGTAAGAAGAGAAGATTTTACCTAATAGACTAACTTAAAACCAAGAAAAGATAAATTGAAGCTCAAATAGAATTGCAATAGGCATAGCTAGAACAAAATGCACAATAGTTAGATCAAGGAAAGTATATTCACAATGTTGAACCACCCATTTAGTAAAATGCCCCTAAAATCTAAAATCAACATTTTCCTAGTAAGTAGGTGAATCAATGAGATATTACTCTAGTGAACGTAAGACCCTAATTTAAGAGACATGTATAAATTTTACTTGAGTTAGAAAGCCTATTAGGAATAAGAAGAATATATAATTATACTTTTTTGGCATCCTTAGTTTTCCTAATTTAATTCTAAACAAGTTAAACAAAAAGATATAAATATTTCAAGGTAATAGTACAATCACAAGATAAAAACATCTTCAATATTTTATCAAAATAAAATAAAAATATGTAATCAAGGACAAGGGGGTAATGTTTAAATTTTTTGTGCAATTTTTGGAAGAAAATGAAAATGATTAGTATAGGATTTTTCCATAGAGAAATATTAACACATGTGTAGCATCCCCGCTAGGGAACCCATAAGGAAACGGTCTAAAGTACAAAGAAAAGAAACTATTTTTTTATATCATTACTAAGAACTAATTTGATAATCCTATATATGAACATGTCCTTAAAGGTTACCTTACATTTTTTATTAATATTAAAAATGTTGATTCAATTAACCTACTTATGAATTCATTTTCTTACCTAGTTTACATAACATTTAGTTTTTAGAAAAGAGATAGAATAAATAACATATTAATTCCTTCATAAGATTAAGTACATTTATCTCTTCATCTTTTAGTTTCTTTCTTATTAACCATGTCCTACACATAATTCATTTGCTCTTAACAAAACATAAATAAACTTGCAATTTAGAAATCCTTACTTTCAATTACATTTCAAGATTCATGAGAGGGATAGGATAGAAAGTACATAACTATAATCCTTTATTGTAATTTTTTGATTTACCAACAAACATTCCCTTTTGATATTCCTAAAACCACCCTTCCCAATTACATAACTTCTTTCTTTCAATTTAAGTTACAATTACATCAATTTGCCAAAGAGGCTTACAATAGATATTTACCTTTTGAATTACAATAGATAGAAGTACATGATACAAAATTGGAAATCTTTATCACCATCCAAATCCTAAATCCTAGCCAAAAAACAAACCATGAACAACACCTCAAAAAATATTTTGATGCAAGGGAAGGAGGGAAAGGGGCCAAAGGCACACCCAAATCACCAACCTCTTTGTAGAAACATCACACAGAAGCAATAATACAAGCAGGAAGAGAGAGAGAATGTAAAGGCTTCCTTTATTATTCATCAATCACTTCATACATGTTGGGTTGTAAGGCATTCCTAGTTATGGCCAAATACAATCAAGACTCAATTACAACAATCCTCATACATGTGAGGATCCAACTCCTAGACTCTATCTTCTATCTCTAAAAATTCTTCCAAAACCTCATACCTAAAACTACAACATACTTCTTTATTTATACAATAGGCTACCAAAACAAGTCGGTCTTTAGATCCATCATTGGAGGAGGAAATGAATAGATCTAGGTTCACACACTTCCCAATGATCGATGTTGTATGCACCCTAAAATGGTCCCCTAGACTTTGGGCCCCCATTTAGCAATTTATCAAATCCCTGAATCAATATTTTAAAAAATCAACATTTTTCAATTATATCAATTTCCTTGATCGAATCCTATTTTATCATTTTTGATTATTTGCCTTGGGCTAACCATTTTATCCTAAGTCTTTATTTGATTAAAAGGAAGATTTCCTCCCCTTTTATTAAATAAAAAGCCCCCCCACTTTTCATCTTATCCTAAGTTACACAAATAAAACATTATTCTTATTTTATAAAAAGGGAAAAAACACTTTTTGTCTCATATGGACACAAAAGTCAACTCTTATTTTCATATTGGAGGATACTTGTGCACATGGATTTCTCCTCTTTCAAGCTCCACCCTTGATTAATACTTTTTTCCTCTTAATCTCCATGGTCCATTTCTCCTCATTTCCTATAAAAGAAGAGCTCTCTTCCTCATTCTAGGTCATTCACTTTTTATGCTAACTTTATGCTGCAGGAATTCTCAAAGACATTGAAGCTTTTTGGAGATCATTGTTGCATCACATCTTGGCTTTCTCCATTGCTTCATAGTTTAGCTTTCATTCTTGCATAGTAGCTTCCTATTTCATGCTTTCATAGTTTAGATTTCCTTTCATGCTTTAGAATAACTCATCTAGTTTAATAGGAAGGATTGTAACACTTGCTATTTCCATTTCATAGTTTAGATTGTACTTTCATTTTCATAGCATAGATTTCATATTTTCATCCTCATTCTTAGCTTACTTGCATGGCATTTCATTTGATTCTTGGAGATATTGGCACTCTTGCCCTTGTCTTCACTTGAATCTCTCATTGTGTGGTTGACTAGCAAGGTCATTAAGTTTATTAGCTCTAGCTGAGAGCAATTTTAAATCTTGCAACTTCATACATAGAGAGCTATGGATCAATTTTTGAGACCTCATTCTTGAGTGTTCTTGAATGTAATGATTCATAGAAGTGCACTATTTTGTGTGTACATTTCTGGCGCCCATCGTGGGGTAGAGTAGATTAGCTTTGTCCTTTAAATTTTCCATTTCCATCATATTTTCAGTGATTTTTGGAAATTATTCATGATCTCTGGGTTTTCTATCTCAGAGTATCACATGATAATTCTAGGAATATTGTGCGATAGTTCTCTGTATACACGAGCGATACTTCGTCTGTCGGAAGTATCGCCTGCCTGTTTCAGGAACTGTCGCCTAGTCTCGGATGAAGTATCACCTGGGTAAAGAGTAGAGTATCGCTCGGACTAATATTATTGCTCCAGTACACTGAGAAGTGTCACATGATAATTTTGGTGTTTGTAGTCTGTTTCTGTACCCAGCAATGAGCCTTTTTGAGGTTTTTTAGTCGAATCTTGATTTAGCTAGCTTGATGTTTCTATTTCTTGCACTTAGACAAAATTAATTTGCATAGTTGTACTTAGTTTCTTGCACCTTCATTTGGATTTTGGATCTAAAAAGAACCTCTCTTGTGTTTGGCTTGAATGTTTACTTGCTTTCATAGAAACATCTCTTTTCTGCTCTTAATGGTGAATGAAAGAACATAGATTTGTTTTTACAAGTTTGTGTAAGTGAATGCTTCTTGGTTTCCAATATCAAATATCTCATTTAGTGATTGGGGGCATGGATTCATTCCTTGTTTACATAGGGAGTTAAATGCACCACTTTGTGGACTCACTTTATATTTTTTTAGAAAGTTAAATATTCCATTGATTCAACCCTTTTTCATTTGTAAGTAGTATTGATAAGCAACTTTAGAGTACTTTTGATTGATCTTGTTAGCTAAATTGGGTTGTTGGACTCGCTTATTTCTAATCACCCCTTGTTTCCACCCTTTGGATGCAATATCAACATTCATAGATAGGGGAGGGGTCTACTTGAAAAGAGCATTAAGTGTTCCACAAAGTTCTCCCTTTTATGCTTTCTTGATCTCATTAGTTTTCTAAGGTGTTGACTTGATTTGAGTTTGTGTGAAGAGTTAAATGTTCCACTTTTTGGAATCACTTCACATTTATTTGAAGAGTTAAGTGTTCCACCTTTAGTGCTTTAAATACTTTTGATAGTGGATTGCCTAATTTTTAGAGCTAATTGGATTTTGGATTGTTCTAACCTTGTTGGCCTAACAAGTTGTGGTTGTACGTGCATTAGCTTTGCCATATTGCAAGCAAAAAAAAAAAAAAGGGCTACTAATGGTTTTTGCAGGGCTGCCCTAAGCATAAAAATCAAATCAAGTGCTTGTTTAATTGCTTTCTTTATTGAGTGTGGCATATACTAGTTGTTTCATTTCATAGGAACTTAATATCTTATGGAAGAGATTTTGAGGTGGTAGGAGAAGTATGCTCTTCACCATTGTGGTGAACCAGAAAATCTTGACCCATCTTGGGATTTTGGAAGCAAGAGGGTAAATGGACCTTTGCTTGGTGTGTTTGGGAGAAAGATTTGAGATAAGGGGAGTATGCTCTTCACCCTTATGGTGAAACAAAATCCTTGAATCTCATAAGTTGATCCATATTTGTTTAGATTGTTAGAATCCTTTAGCGGGCCTGCTCTTGAGCAATCAAGAGGAATGACCCAAGTGGGGACAAGCTTATTGCCAGCTATTCCGACCCACTATAAACTCAAGGCTATCAAGGACACAAAACCTTGGTAGACATAGTTCTTGTCTTTGCTTGATGTGAGTACTTGTGGGATTGTGACCAGGAGGAAAATATTGAGCAAGAATGCTTAAGGTACTCTTGAGGCCATGAGGTCTGTTACTTACTACAAGGTAAGGAGTCCCTTTGGGGAGCAAGAGGGGTACTACAAATGGAAGCCCTAATTAAGAACCATAGTTAGAAGCCACCCTATTTTAGCCGCTTAGCTTCTTGGTGCAAGGATTGATCCAAGTGGAATAACCTAGATCACCTCAAGATACTCACCATGTGTGTTCCTTTGGTTATGTCATTGACACTTCCATGACAAAGCCAACATCTATTGTGGGTAACCACTTTGTGTGAGGCGAGGGGACATCAAGTTGTGGGCCAAGTTGATAAGTAATGAGCCTTGACTTTCTAGGATAGATATTGCTTGAAGTGTCTTTGATTGTGTAATACCAGTGTTAACGTTCTTGAACATTCAAACAATCGATAGTATTCATAGGATGTTTTTCTATTTTGATATCACAAGTGTTTGTCTTGGAAAGGTTGATTTTGCCCTTGTTTCAAGTGTTTTAAGACATGTTTGATCCCTTACTATTTGCAAACTTGTCAAATTTCTATTGATATTATGATTGAGATCAAAAACATTAACCCTCAGACTGAAAATTTTGATCAAATAGACCCGAAAATGCACATTTCACACAATCCTAGTCAAGTGTCGTGCAAACTAGCAATAGTATCGCTTGCTTTGAGGAGAAATATCGTGTGATAGTTTGTTTCTTCTGGATTATCACCTGACTTGCCTAGAGTCTATCACCTGGTGAAAGGTGAAATATCGCCTCAGTGAGAAGTATCACCTGGTTAGCCTGGAAAGTGTCACCTGAGAATTTTCTATTGTATACCTGGTTTCAGTCATTTTGCAGTTTCTTTTAGTTGGCTAGGTCTTTAGGAAGGTAACTTATCTTGTCGCTAGAAGCCCATATTTACTCTGAATTTCTATTTTTAGCTCTCTAGGGGTAGTGTCATTCGATTTACAAAGTCACTTTGGGAAGAATTGTCAAGTTAGAAGATTATTCCTGTTGAGAAAGTATATCTCTAGAGTTGTTAGTAACATTCTTGGAGAACTCTAGTACTCTTTTTGTCCAAATCATTTCCATTCAAATTCAATTTTAATTATACAATTCTGCTAAGTCCATCCTCCTGGTTCAAATGTGCAAGGATATTGATCCTTTGATTTAAGCACCTCTTTGACAGTGTTGGTAACGCCTTTTGTAATTCCTATCTTACCATCTCTTTTTGGACATTAGAGAACTTTAATTATCTTAGTTTGGTGTTGACACTTTGAGAGGTCACCTTATCATCAAGACTCATTTTCTTTCATGTTAGTTACAACAAGGTACCAAGTGAATCAAGGAAAATGACCCCCGGTTGTCTTTAATCAGTTACCCTTAGTTAAGACTCGTCAACAATGAAAGGGAAAGAACCCATTTTTGATCGATCCCCTAAGAGTGAGTCTGAGGTATGTTTTGACCCAAAGAGTAATCCCAACAAATTGAGTTCCTCTTTAGCACCTTTTTCATCAAATATGGACATCCTTTTTCATCAAATATGGACATGAGTTACACCTTCACTAGACAACAAAGAGAAGCAATGAATCAAACTCTTAATGCCATGTTCCAATGACATAGGGGTGACACGATGTCTGCTGGGTCTTCTTATGATAGTCCCCCTAGATCACCTCCTATCAACACAAGGTATCTAGATGCTCATCAACGAGTTGAGATACATCATAGGCAAGCTCACTTAGATGCATGGTCACAACATGAAGACCAAAACAATGAATCTGGTGATGCTCATATCAATGCAACTAATGTATCCAGACATTCAAGACAACCTTCTCCACTTAGAGATACCTCACAATACGCGAGTGAGAGGTTAAAGAGCATTGAGAGAGAAAAGAAAGCTTTCTTGGATGAACAAGCTGCTAAGAAAGAAAGGTTCAAACAATTGGAGGATGAGGAACGAGCTTTGCTAGACATAAGGAGAAGAGCCGAACAAGAAGAACAAGATAGGCTCCTAGCGCAACAACTCCATAATCAATTAAAAAATAGGGGTACCAATAGTGGAACCAAATCTCCACCATCTACTCCCTCACCAAGTCCAAGAGCTAGAAGAAGGTCAAGGAACCCATCGAGATCACCTAGTCCTAGAGGAAGAAGGACTTCTTGGTATAACCATCGTAGGAGATAATCATCTCCTAGACATTCAAGACAACCCTCCCAACGAGCTCATCATGGCTCTCAACATGGAGGAAGTAATGCCAACTTTGACACTATTGATTTCATGACAATGCAACAAGAACCATCCTTCCATCAATATGTGGAGAAGTATGTGGAGCAAAATAAGGACCAGTTCTTGGAAAGTCTAATCAATAAGGGTGCAAAAGTCCCATACAACTTTGATGTGGACAAAAAGATTAAGAAGAAAAACCCTTCAACTGATGAGGTGATTAAGCAGAAGCAAAAGACTATGGAGAAAATGATGGCTCCTAAGAGTTCCTTTAACTTGGATTCTATATGTCCTAATCCCATTGACAAAAGTGTGGTTATGGTAGATTTTCCTAGAAAGGTTGAAATCCCCACATATGACAAATATGATGGTAGTGGTGACCCCCATGACCATGTGCGTCAGTTCTATATTATGAGTTTTGAATTCCACTATGAAGATTCCTATCTCATGAGGTTATTCCCAAGGAGTCTAAAAGGTTAAGCAATGGAGTGGTTTTCCAACATTACCCCTCTTGTCAAAACTTTTAAAAAACTTGTTCAAAGATTTGTGCAACATTTTGCATATAATTTATCAAGGTCGGTCACTATGCTTGATTTGTGTAAATTAAAACAGAATCAAGGGGAACCCTTTGTGACATTTTTACAAAGATGGAGACACTTATGTTCCAAATATTCTAGGGCCATCCCTGAGGAAGAAAGGATTGATATAATTGTGAGCAATCTAGTGCCAGAATTAAGATATGAAGTTAGAAAAATGGTCTTTAATTCTTTCGACACTATGGTAGAAACTGCATGTCGCATCGAGGATGTTCTAAAAGAAAAAGGTATTTTGGCCAAACAAAGTAACAACAACAATGGCCAAAACAACAACAACAACAATAAGGATAAAAAGAACTCATGTTGGAACAAAAATAAGCATGTAGTTAATGATGGAGTTGTTGACTCTCCACAACCTAAGGAACAAGGAGTTCTTAATTTATCTAACAGAATTCAAGCTATGAAGCTACAGACATCCTTAGAGCAACAAGAGCACAAGCCCAAGTATCAAGATAAACCTAAGTTAGGAAAGAGGCAATTCACTAAGCTTGGAGACTCTTATGTAGACATTTTTAAGACCTTGATTGCTCATAATTTGGCACAACCTCAAGATCCTACAAAGTTTTGCATACCGGATCCTAAACCTTATTATTGGAATGAGAAAGCTTACTATGTATACCAAAATGGGATTGGACATGACATTGAAGGTTGTTTTAAACTCAAACATCTTGTTCAAGACCTTTTTGAGATTGGGAAATTACATGTTGATGGGTTGACCACAAACACAGACCACAAGGCCTTTAAGGAGCCCTTGCCTAAATATGAGAAGGGGGAGACTTCTAAAAACAAGAATGGCAAGGCCACAATCAATTATACCTATACAACTGCAAAAAATGTCATTAATATGCTTGAGGTTGTGGACAATGATGTCAACATGATGAGAGGGAATGATCCCTATGATTATGATGTAAGCTCACCTCCAATATTTGATGAAGGACCTATTGTTGTGGTTAGAGGTCCTCAATCTTGAAGGTCATCTCAACCTCTCAATGTTGTTACTAGGAGTCAGTCCCAAGGTCCTATTATCATTAGAGGTCCTAATTCTAGCAAATCTAAGAAACCAATGTCCAAAAGTGTTCCTCCCAAATTTGCAATTGGTCCTGATATGAGTTACAACCTTGTTGATCAGTTACAATGAATGCTAGCATAGATTTCCATTTTTGAGCTCTTAGAAATGTCTCCTAGACACAAGCGTGTCCTTGAGGACACTTTGAGTGTAGAAAATGTCCCTAATAATATAGATGTCAACCAATTCCAAAACATGGTCAACCACCTTGCTAGCCCACATTACCTTACATTTTCTAAAGAAGACGATAAAGCCTTGAGCCATCCACACAATCTTTCCCTTCACATTGAGGTCATGATCCATAAAACCCATGTTAGGTGTGTGTTGATAGATGGGGGTGCTGGGCTCAATATTTGTTCTTTAAGTCTTTTGAAAAACCTGGGTTACTCAGAGCATGCCATTGATACTAGGAAGAAAATTACTATCAAAGCCTATGATGAGGCTGAGAGAAGTTCTAAGGGGTTAGCTATTCTGCCAGTCAGAATTGGTCCTGTTGAAAAGGACATTTTGTTTCAAATCATTGATGCTGGTCCTCTAGCATACAACATCCTACTAGGTAGACCATGGATTCATGACATGCAAGCAGTACCATCTATGTATCACCAATGTGTCAAGTTTCCATACAATGGCATAGAAGTCTGCATACTAGGTGATAGTACCTTATTTGTTAATGCCATTTCAACAGGGGCCCATGTTCCCTTAAATAGAGAAGTGGACAATTTTGGGGCAGCTCTTGAGCAATGTAAGGATAAATTCAAGTCCATAGACCTTGGTATGGGAGGATATCAAATTGAATCCTTTACAAAATTGCCAATTTCACCTAGGTCCTATGGTAAACCGTCACAAGAGATGCATCCCTCATCTTCAGCCATGACTCTATTCGATACTTTTGTAGAGTCTTAAGTACCTATTTAGGATGAGAAAGAAGAGGTGGCTATTAGAGATTGGATATACAGAGAAGAAAAGTACCTACATAATGACATTTTTTCTCCATCTCCTAAGACTTATGGGAGAGGATACACGTTGGTCACCAACATGGGCTACCCAGGTCATGGCCCTCTCAGTCACAGGTTAGATGCCAAGGCTAAACCACTCAACCATGCTCTTTTTGGTTGTAGGACTACGTCAATAGTTGGCTTGGGGTTTGATAATGGAAAGAACAAAAGTGTTCCTATCCTAGCTGCGACGGATAATGACAGTGACTCAGATTATACACCTAATCTCCAAAACCAACAAGACATGATTGATGATTGGGTGCATTCTAAAAATCTCCTTTGGGGGGATTCAGATGACTTAACAATTGTAAGCACAAACAAAAATGCTAGAGAAGGGGATACTCTTCACAATCTCAAATCTTCTACATCAAGGCATCCTAAGCCTTCTTGGTGTAAACATCCTAGCAGAGATTAAAAAATAGATTCACATGAGTTCGAGTGGGACTCTCTCTCAGATGAAATAGTTGATTTGGACATGGATGTTGTCCACACCTATAGTACTCAACCTGATGTGACCAACAAACCTAGTGTAGGACTAGAGGATTGGAGTCCTCAATTTGCCTTAGTGGATGACACTTCTTTTGGTAAGACGAGTCCTAATTTGGGTATCTTAGAGGGAGACTTGACATATCCTAACTATGAAATCACCAGAGATAATACCTTTTGTATCAATAATGTTGAACCAGTCATTGACCTACCCCTTGTAAACCATCATTTGATTGATTGGTCACAACTTTTTTAAGAGCCTCAGCTCCTCACTTTTCACAACGACTACAAAATAGCTTGCTACCTGAATGCTCTTGAACCCATAGTCTCTTCCACCAGTGAACCTACAACAAGTATGATGGAGCTGGATATTAAGTACCTCACTCACAAAATAAAAGAAAAGAAAAACAAGAGAAATGGTTCTGATGGTGAAAACCACTATGTGGCGGTGTCAGAACCCAAAAAAGTAAAAAGAAAGGACATATCCGAAGGTGAAAACCTCTTTGAGGCACCTAAGGATGGGGTACTTAATAACCTGCCGAGTTATTTCAAAGATAGGTCATCAATTCTTATTGAGCCTACACAACCGGTAAATTTGAATATGGAAGAGGCTCCACAGGTGATTCATCTAGCTCAATCTCTGTCAGTGCAAGAAAAAGAGGCATACACAAAGTTCTTACAAAAGAAGAAAATCAATTTTGCCTGGACATATTCAGACATGCTAGGGCTTGACACTAATCTTATTATGCATCACTTATCTATAGCTCCAGGAATTAAACTAGTAAAATAGAAGTTGAGGAAAATGCATCCTCACATAGCTCTCCTTGTTAAGGCTGAATTAGAAAAGCTCTTAGGAGTAGGATTTATTAGAGCTATTGACTATGCCGAGTGGATCTCAAATATTGTTCCAGTTTCAAAGCATGATGGGTCCATTCATGTATGCACAGACTTCAGAGATCTTAACAAAGCTTTCCCAAAGGATGAATTTCCACTCCCTCATAGACATGATAGTGGATATGACTATGGGCTATGAGATATACTCTTTAATGGATGGTTTTTCCGGTTATAACCAAATAAAAATAGCTCCTAAGGATCAAGAAAAGACAACCTTCACATGTGCATGGGGAACCTATTGTTGGAACATCATGCCATTTGGATTAAGAAATGAAGGAGCCACATACCAAAGAGCCATGACCACAATATTTCATGATATGATGCATAAAAACATGGAGGATTATGTGGATGATACCTTGGCCAAGTCTAAGCAAAGGGATACACACCTAGAAGATTTGGAAGTAATTCTAGATCGAATGGAGTAGTTTCAGTTAAGATGGAATCCAAAATAGTGTGCCTTTGGGGTTACCTTAGGTAAACTTCTAGGATTTATAATTTTAGCCAAAGGAATAAAGGTGGATCCTGAAAAGGTTCAAGCTATATTAAATATGCTTCCTCCTAAGAACATTAGTTAGATGAGAAGTCTTCAAGGATGACTCCAATCCATACGGAGGTTTATTTCATAGCTTGTAGATAGAGCACAACCATTCAACAAGACATTGCATAAAGGAACCACATGTGCCTGGAATGAGGATTGCCAAAAGAGCCTAGATCAAATAAAGCAATACTTTGTTAATCCTCCAATTTTAATGCCTCCTATCCCAGGAAAACCATTAATTTTGTACATCTCAGCAACAGAATCTTCCTTAGGGGCATTGTTAGCTCAACTTGATGATACTAGGAAGGAAAGAGCCATCTACTACATTAGCCATACTCTAGTATCTTATGAGATCAATTATAATAGTATTGAAAAGTCTTGTCTTGCGGTAGTGTTTGCTTCCCAAAATTTGCAACACTACATGCTTGCCCATACTATACATGTCATTGCAAAAATTGATCCTCTTAAGTATTTTCTTGGTAAGGCTGCTCTCACGGGTAGACTTGCTAAGTGGATGATGGTTTTGTCAGAATTTGATAGAGAGTACATTGAGCATAAGGCTATAAAGGGGCAAGCTATTGCAGATCAACTTGCTAATTTCCCAGTCAAGGATAGCATGCCTATTCAAGTAGAATTCCCAGATGAGCACATAATGTACATGACCACATGTACTTGGAAAATGTTCTTTGATGGTTCAAATATGCAAAATGGATCAAGAAATAGAGTATTGTTTATTTCTCCTCATGGGTGCAACATACCTAAGTCTTACAAACTTCTATTCCCATGCACAAATAATATTGCAGAATATGAGGCTCTAACCAATGGACTTAATATGGCTATTGAGTGGAATATAATAGAGTTACATGTCTTTGGGGATTCACAATTAATTATCAACCAAGTGAATGGAGAATACCAAACTAAGGATGATAAGATGATACCTTACAAAAGGATGGTTGATTCATTGTGACGCTATTTCACATTTGTGACATTTGAACAGATCCCTAGAGCAGAAAATAAGGCTGTAGATGCTATGGCTACATTAGCTTCACTCCTTCAGTTGGAACAACACGAATCAAGATTTGAATTCCTAGTGGAAGAACTACATCATCCCATCTTTGACTCCTATGAAAGCCACATCATTTGTACCTTGGTCACTCATGAGTCTTCCTGTTATGGTGTTATCTATTCATATCTTCATGATGGCATCATTCCCAAATCCTTTAATCACTCTGAAAGAAGAAACCTTGTCTGTAATGCCTCTCGCCATACCCTTATCTTTGTTGATCTGTATAGGAGGGGTTTAGATGGGACACTTCTTAGGTGCTTGGAAAAGGATGAGTCTAACTGAGCGTTAGTTGACATCCACAAGGGCATTTGTGGAGGACATTCCAATGGTCTTGCCATGGCCCAAAGGTTGCTTAGGGCGGGGTACTATTGGCCCACAATGCAGATAGATGCTATAGCTTTTGCCAAATCATGTGAAAAGTGTCAGAAAAATGGAAACCTGATTCATGCTCTAGGTAGGGAGCTCATTCCTTCTATTTCTCATTGGCCATTTCAGCGCTGGGCCTTTGACCTTGTTGGGCAGATTCATCCCAACTCATCAGGTGGACATAAATTCATTATTACTGCTACTGACTACTTTACCAAATGGGTGGAAGCCGTTTGACTATCTATTGCTTTGAGAAAGACAATATCTTTGTTCATATTGAATCACATCATTTGTCAATTTGGGATACCTTCTGAGATAATCACTGACAATGGAGGTCAGTTCAAAAACAAGGACCTTACACACCTTTGCAAGAAATTCAAGATAAAACAACATTGGTCCTCCATTTACTTCCCACAAGGAAATAGACAAGTAGAGGCCTCTAATAAAACCATTCTTAAAATTCTCCATAGAACAATTCACAAGAATGGTCGAGACTGGCACTTACAGATCAATCGAGCCTTATGGGCCTACAGAATGAGTATTTGTACTCCCACATGGGCTACTCCTTTTGCCCTCACTTATGGTGCTGATGCAGTATTACCTTTAGAAGTTGAGATTCCCTCACTTAGAGTCTCTCTCAAAGGTTTGATTACAGATGAAGATTATCATGCCATGAGATTGCAAGAATTGGAACTTCTTGATGAGAAACGTAGAACATCGTTTGATCACATGAGAGTCTACCAAAAGCGTATGTCCAAAGCATTCAACAAGAAGGTTCACCCTAGAGAATTTCAAGTAGGAGATCTTGTCTTGTGTGAGAATCCTAAGAACCAACAACATCGAGAACAAAAGGGAAAATTTGAACCTAATTGGCTTGGACCATACATTATTACTGTTGCTTTTGGGACAGGTGCTTACTTGCTATTTGATGAACAAGCGGAACAACTCCCTGATCCTATTAATGTTTTGCACCTTAAGAAGTTCTATCCATGATGCCTATTTTATCTAGGGGTATCCTTTGTACATATTTATTGATCTTGAAAAAAAATTCCAAAAAAAAATTCATATATGACTTTGAAAAAATTCTAAAAAGCATAAAAAGTCCTAAAAAAATATTAAAAAAATAAAAAAATTCAAAAAATTTAAAAAAAATAGAAAAAGTACTTTGGTGAAAACTTGGAAACAGGTGCCTTGGTAGCAAAAATACAAAAAAAATTGAAAAAATAAAAATAAAAATCTCCAAGTGGTGAAAACTTGGAAACAAGCGCTACTTGAGGCCTTTGCACCCTTGTCTTTCAGCATGCGTCCCTGACACTTAGCCATTCTCCATCATGCCTTGACCTTATTTGACTTGGTCTAGAATTAGTCTTTGTTTTTGTCCAGGGGGCATAACTATTAGCATAGGTCCTTTAGGTGCGTTTGTCTCTTGGGGCATTTCACAACAGGTGTTTTTCAACACCACCCCAAATTGTGTTTTTCAACACTACCCTAGCGTCGAGTGTTTCTCAACACTTATTAGATGTCTTACCCACCAGTCTAAGTATGATGCGATATCGCTCATTAGCAAATTTGATACTCAAAGTTTGACTCTATGACCAACACACATGCACTTAAACAATTAACTCAATTGAGATATGTTGACTTTATTTTTCTTTGTGTGCTGTCTATGAGAATTAATTTGATGAGTGGTCTCTCCCTGAGAAGTTTTCGATGATGCATAGCTAGAAGACTGAGGGTATGAGAACATGTTTTATTTCTTTATCTTCTTCTGGGTATATTTCATTGATCCTAACTATCATGAGCATTTATGCTGGTCTTACTTGACACTAGGGATTGACCCTAGTCATCTTGACCTACATGTCTTTGGTGCCTAGGTGGGATTTCCATATTTCATCTAATATAGATCATATTCATATACCCATAGTCATACTAGTGTGTATTGTATGATCTTACGACGCTACTAATAAAAGCTCAATGATGATAATTAGATGTCTATAAGCGTTGTGACCTTGCAAGTCAACCACTTTTCATAGTAGCTTTCATTTTTAGGGTCATGTTAGATTAGTTTTTCATCTTGCATATGGAGAGAGCTCTCCTTTTCATCTTACGTGGACCTGTCGGTCAACTGCACTCATCTTCCCTTTTCTCGATCATGTCTTTCACTCCTTATCTTTCATCACGACCTATTCCTGTCATCATAAGGAGTTAATCATATCATCATATCTATATCTCAAAAATGTCATTTTCAGAAACATGAGTCTATATCATACACATGAGAATCAACTATACATCTATGAGAGAGAATATACATGAGCATTTATAACATACATTTTGAGAAAAATGACAAAAAATGATACATCCATCACAAGTGAGACATAAACACAAGATATATCAAACATCCAGTAATCTCATATATATAACAATGTCATCATACAATATACAATATGAGATCCCAAAATCTGGATCACAAAGTCTCATTATATGTCCAAAACATCTAAACCTAAGCCCTAAACTTAGGACTCGCTCTCCCCATCATGTGGACCTAGTGGTGGGGGGAGGTGGTGCTGCATCTGGTACCATGTCCAATCTGCCTGCCCTCTGAGAGTAAGATGGTGCTCTCTGATCCTTTGGCATAGCCTGTAGGTAGAGGCCATGATAATAGGTAGCTCGTGTTGTCTCTCTCCGGATCTTTGCTGCGTCTACCTATGCTGCCCTCTCTTGACGTGCTATCTCTACCCTAAGATCCATAATCTATTGATCTCTCTCTGCCCTCAAATCAGCTAGCTACTAATCTCTCATAGCTATAATGATCCTCAGCTACTGCATCTTTGCCTCTAGAGCCTATATCTTGGCTCTTAGGTCCTCCCCTCCCGCAGGTTGATCTTGCTATACCTCTGCCTGTCGGTGAGCTGGTCTCACCTCATCCTTAGGAGTCACCAATGACTGTCCCTATGACCATTTTAGGCCACTTGATTTGGAGCCCTCACCTCTATCCATCCCTCTCCCTCCCCCTCTCCCTCTATCTCCTTTGTCTCCCCCATCATCCCCATCCCCACCCTAAACTGCTATCGGGGCATTAGGTACTGTGAAATGAGGGAATGGTGCCCTCCACCACTTAGCCCTATATGCTACATCAGATCCCACATCAGCCATATTAGGAAGGTACTCCCAAGACTCCCTCCTGATGCCATCTATCTCTGCAATGGCCAGCTGATAATCTAACATGGGTAGCCACCCATGTCCCTCCTCATCCCTAGCCCTCGCGTAAGTGGTAGTCTTTGTAGACACCTACTACTACTGCCCAAACTGTCACCATACCTGAGTAATGCAAAATCTCTCAACTATCTCTACATGTCATCCTACTAATGGCCGACTGCATAGCATGTAGCTCAGCTCATCCTCTGCATCACTCCAGGACTCAACCTCCATGTATGGCCTCCAAATGAAGGAGGTCATCTCATCCAAGATCCATTTGTAATGTGTCACATCCCCAGTATGGGCATGTGATATGTACCCTCCGTACCTATATATGTACAGATATCTCTTCTCTCTCGGCTGAACCCTGGGATGCACCACAACGATGTGCTCCCAAGCCCACACCTATGCCAGAATGGCACCAAAAGCCCATGTTCAACCGTCCTTGTAGAGGATCTCATGTAACTCATGATACATCTCAGTGAGTATGGCAGGTCCCCATGCCATGTGCCGAGGTCTACCTACCAAGTAAACTAGTAGCCTACCCCATCTGAGAGGGAATCCCTTCTGACTACGATTAGTAATTAGGGCCTGTGAGATGATGGAAGCAACAATGCACGGCACTAGGAAGTCTCTACCAAAATCATCTATCAGTCACTCGCAGTTGATGTGTCTATCAATGATAGTGACATCCTGAAACATGCCCTGGATAGCATGTCAGCCCTCGGTGGTGTCTTGATCATAATATACCTGTGCCAACAAATAGTCATGTTGGTTTTCATCATATGGAAACATTACACTTAAACGATTATATCTTTAAGCATGATTATACTTATAGGCTCACCATGGCATGGTACTCTGAGAATCATGTAGACATCCTCTAATGAGATGGATGCCTCTCTAGTGGGCAAGTGAAAGGTGTTATGATCACTATGCCAATGCTCAGCCAAGGCTGTGAGTAGACCGTGATCAGCCCAAATATATGGGAACCATAATAAGTATCAGAATCCCATCACTCAGATATCAGCCTCACCTGGATCATCTAGATCTCAGATGCATCTCAATCCCACCACCTTCGGCGCTCTGATGAGTAATGCTAGAAAGTGCTCCTACAAACCATTAAACCAAGCTAGATGTCAGTACATATCATGATGAATGTCTAAAAATCAGTACAAGACATATACAACGTAAACTTTTCTAGACCCATGTCCTTTTTACTCAAAAATACTTAAAAATATCAATTTTTTTTTTAACTTGGGTGATACTGCTTTTGGGACAAGTGTCGTGCAACACTTCTTCCTATAGTGGTACGATATGCCTTTGATTGTGTGATACTTTGCTAGGTATCACGCGATAGTTCACCAATTATTGTGCGATACTAGTGTCCACGCGCGTGCGATACACTTGCGACCCACGAAGTATCACGCGATGTTTCTCTCTAAAGGGAGCGATACTTCTAAAGTATCACGCGATATATCACCTAGTTCTTGAAAATTGAGATTTTTAAAATTGAAAATTCTTGAAAAAAATGTGCTAAATATCTTAAATGCTCATTAATGACTCAAAAAAGTGAAGTTTTTCTAAAAACTCCCCGGGGCAGCATAGTGTGGAGGCCAATTGTGCAACCGACCGTGCTCAAACTGATGCCTGTGGATGGGAATCGCTGCTTGCTGGGCCATTTTCTCTCTCTAAGCTCTCGAAATTCTCAAATGGCTAAATGACAAATGATTTTGAAAATGACACTTTTGCCCCTTATATAACATTTTGAGTTTTTGACCTAATTTTCAAAACACCTCGAAATTGCATGAAAATTGCCCCTCTAGCTAATTTCAACGTCTTGGATCTGTTTTTAGACTAGAAATCAAAATCCAAGTTTATCTTGATAGTCAAAATCACATTTCAAAATTTCACCCTCATCTATGCAGTTGGTTGACCATTTGAGGCCTGATCCTTTGATCTTTGTTGGGGCATCTTCATTTCTTCACCCCCATCTCTTTCAAACTCCTAGTCTATCATTCATTATCACTCACTTCATTTCTCTAAGGTTTGACTTAATTTTTATCCTATATCTTTCCCAGTCAAACCTGGTCAACCTGGGGCATGTCTTCATTGCTTGACAGTTATCCTATTGTCCTATTCTTCGACTATGATTTCTAGTGCTTTGATCAAGTTTATCAATTTCCTGTTCTCCTCTACCTAATTTTGATTTCGATTCTGAGGGGGTAGTACCTATCAGCTTTAATCTTTGATTCAACTTTATCATTCAGCTCAGCTTGAGATTCTTATTTTTAGACTTGATTATCACCTAGCAGTAATGGTGGTGATTTTGTCTTTCAATTTTTATCTACTATTTTTTAGACTTGATTATTGCCTAGCAGCGACAGTGATAGTTTTGTCTAAGGCTTAATTTACACCTAGTAGTGATGGTGTTGGTCTTGTCTTTTAGCTTTTTGCTTATCTTTGTCCTGGCCTATTCCCAAAATGAACACACGTCTGAGTTGTTTTGTGATCCCAAAATAAATTCACATTTCAATTCTTCTTTGACCACATGTGTTCCCAAAATGATCACACATTAGTCAAAGAGGGGCAAATGTATGGACCCTAAAATGGTCGTCTAGACTTTGGACCCCCATTCAGCAATTTATCAAATCCTTGAATCAATATTTTCAAAAATCAACATTTTTCAATTATATCAATTTCCTTGATCGAATCCTATTTTATCATTTTTGATTATTTGCCTTGGGCTAACCATTTTATCCTAAGTCTTTATTTGATTAAAAGGAATATTTCCTCCCCTTTTATTAAATAAAAAGCCCCCCCACTTTTCATCTTATCCTAAGTTGCACAAATAAAGCATTATTCTTATTTTATAAAAAGTGAAAAAACACTTTTTGTCTCATATGGACACAAAATTCAACTCTTATTTTCCTATTGGAGGATACTTGTGCACATGGATTGCTCCTCTTTCAAGCTCCACCCTTGATTAAGACTTTTTGCCTCTTAATCTCCATGGTCCATTTCTCCTCATTTCCTATAAAAGAAGAGCTCTCTTCCTCATTCTAGGTCATTCACTTTTTATGCTAACGTTATGTTGCAGGAATTCTTTAAGACTTTGAAGCTTTTTGGAGATCATTGTTGCATCACATGTTGCTTTCTCCATTGCTTCATAGTTTAGCTTTCATTCTTGCATAGTAGCTTCCTATTTCATGCTTTCATAGTCTAGATTTCCTTTCATGCTTTATAATAACTCATCTAGTTTAATTGGAAGGATTGTAACACTTTCTATTTCCATTTCATAGTTTAGATTGTACTTTCATTTTCATAGCATAGCTTGCATATTTGCATCCTCATTCTTAGCTTACTTGCATGACATTTCATTTGATTCTTGGAGATATTGGCACTCTTGCCCTTGTCTTCACTTGAATCTCTCATTGTGTGGTTGACTAGCAAGGTCATTAAGTTTATTAGCTCTAGCTGAGAGCAATTTTAAATCTTGCAACTTCATACATAGAGAGCTATGGATCAATTTTTGAGACCTCATTCTTGAGTGTTCTTGAATGTAATGATTCATAGAAGTGCACTATTTTGTGTGTACAGATGTAACCATTAACTCACTGACCAAAATTAAATGCACAAGTCAGACTCAACAAAAATCCAAAATAAATGAATTGGTGAGCAAGATTATCAAGTAGAAGGAAATCAACTCAGTGAACCAACCGAGCCAACTCAGTGAATGAAGGAACCGAGTAGCAATTGAGCCCCATTGGTGGAAATAGGAATACATCACCGAGAGCCCAAAAGAAGCTACCAAGCATATCTAACAACTCCAACATGTTTTTGGTGATACAAGATTGCCAAGAACCAGAGATGCTCCTGGATCAAACACTTGGGGGGTTGATTTGAGATGATTCTCTGAATCATGTCGTAGGTACAACTTGAGCTGAATCCAACTAAAATTGTGTAATCCATGAACTATCTTCAATCGGTCTGTTCTTCCACTTTACTAGATATTCCATGTACTCTTTTCCTCTTGTGCTTCTGGCAACTCTTTGTTCTAAAATTTTCTCAATTTATTTTATTTTATTTTTAGGATAATCATTCGATATTGTCATTTCTTCATCAAATTCATGATACTCAAACAAGTATGCAATGTTGATTATAAGTGATATATCCATGTCATCAACAAACTCAATCTCATAAGCATTTCCACTGTCAAACTTCCTCAATATATTTCAAGGACCAAATTTCTTCATCTTTAAATTTTCATAGGTTCCAATAGGAAATATTCCATTCTTCAAATGAACCATTACTTCATTCCTAACTACAAAAGTATTATGTCTTCTTGATCTATCTCCTCTTTCCTTGTATTTATTATTACTATGTTCCAACTTATGTTTCACTTCCTCATGAAATGTCTTCATGAACTCAACAAATTCTTCTCCTTTAGCACTTCTCTTTTCTGCACAAATAATGTTCTTCAAATCTGATATACCTCGAGGTTGTCTGCTATTAACAATCTCAAAAGGTCTTTTCCCGGTACTCCTATTCAATGAATTATTGTATGAAAATTATACTTGTGCCAACATGGAATCCCAATTACTTGGTTTATCTCCAACTAAGCATCTCAACAGATTACCCAAAATTCTATTCACAACATCTATCTATCCATTAGTCTGTGGGTGAAATTTAGAACTATATCTCAACTCGGTACCCAACTTTTTCCATAGAGTCTTCCAGGAATAACCAACAAAATTACTGTCTCAGTCATAGATGATACTCCTCATTAATATATGCAATCTAATAATATCCTTAAAGAAAAAATTGTCTATATGTATTACATCTGATGTTTTTCTACAGGGTATAAAATGTGTCATCTTAGAAAATCTATCCACAAAAACTAATATAAAATCATTACCTCTTATTGTCTTCGGTAACCCAAGAAAAAAATCCATAGTGATATCAATCCAAGGTTTCTCCTTTATCAAATTATTCTCATTGATCCTCTTGATATACACAACTAAATACATTTAAATAGCACACCTTCTTGAATGAAATAGTCTTCCCATTTAGTACTCAGTTGATCTTGAATAGGTGCTCTACACTTTCTCTACAACTCATAAAAATCAAGGTCAGTTTCATACAAAGCTTTCATATCATAAAAAACAAGAACTTTAATTCTCATTTCAGTCATCAAAGATATTCTTCTATTTAATGCATCAACTTAGTTAGTGACTCTACTCTTATGTTTTATCATAAATATATAACTTTGCATATATTCAACCCATTTCATATATCTCTGATTCAACTTATTCTGACTACCCAAATATTGTAAAGCCTTATGATCAGTATACAACAAAAATTTATTCGGTATCAAATAATGTCTCCATTTATTTTGGGCTTGAACAATAGCATAGAACTCTTGATCATACATAGAATATTTCCTTCTAGCATCATTCAATTTCTCACTAAAGAAAGCAACAGGTTTACCTTCTAGACTCAAAACAATTCCTATTAGACTACCACTTGCATCACATTCCACTTGAAATACCTTATTGAAATTTGGTAAAGCTAATACATGCAATTCAACAACCTTCTGCTTCAAAGTCTCTAAACTTTTATTAGCTCCATTTGTCCACTTGAATTCTCTTTTATCTCCTCTCATAGTCTCTGTCATAGCATTACAAATTGAACTAAAATTTATGATGAACTTTCAGTCAAAACTTGCTAAACCATGAAATGATCTTACCTTTCTAGAATTTTCAGGTGTAGGCCAATTCAAAATAGCTTCAAAATTTTCAGGATCCACTTTCAAACCATTAGTTGAAATCACAAATCCCAAATGCACAATCTCCTCTTTCATGAAGGAACACTTTTTCAGATTAATCAACAACTTTTCTTCTTTCAATCTCTGCAATACATGTTTAATACGCAATAAATATTCTTCTCTAGTCCTAATGATTATCAAAATGTCAGCTAGGTATACAATTATAAATTTACCCAATAATTTCTTCAAAACCTCATTCATCAATCTCATAAAAGTACTTGGTGCATTAGTTAAACCAAAAGGCATAACTAACCACTCATACAAACCTTCTCTTGTCTTGAAAGAAGTCTTCCATTCATCACCTTCTCTGATTCTGATATGATGATATCCACTTTTCAAATCAATTTTTGTAAAATACTTTTCTCCACTCAAACTATCCATTATATCATCCATTCTCGGTATAGGAAACTAATATTTCACTATTATCTTGTTGATTGCTTTGGAATCAATACACATTCACCACTCTCTATTCTTCTTAGGTTATAATATAGATGGTACTACACATTGACTCAAAATTTCTTGCATCAAATCTTTCTATAATAATTCTTGGATTTTTTAGTTAAATTCCCGATTCTTGATAGGTGTCAATCGATGTGGTGCCTTGTTCAGTAAACTAGTTCTAAGAATCAGATCTATTTAATGATAAATTCTTCTCTTTGGTGGTGAACCATCAGGTACATTATTATAAATGATCTCTCTACTTGATGAGTATCTTATGAACCTCTTCAGGGATACTATCCACTATTTTCTCACTTAATTTGTTAGGAATCACAACAAAACATACATCATTTTTCTTTAAATCATTAACAAAATTTCTTCCTTCCATCAAAAAAACTTTCATAGATGAAAAAAAATTACCAACAGATTTCTCAATTGAAGGTAACAAGATTTTTCTTCTCCCATCAACTCAAATAGTATATTTATGCAATCTCCCATCATATATAGTATATTTATGCAATCTCCCCATTCCCTCCTTCACTTGCATCAGGTCAAAGGCACACCCAAATCACCAACCTCCTTGCAGAAACATCACACAAAAACAATAATACAAGTAGGGAGAGAGAGAATGCAGAGGCTTCCTTTATTATTCATCACTCACTTCATACATGCTGAGCTATAAGGCCTTCCCGATTACGACCAAATAAAATCAAGATTCAATTACAATAGTCCTCATACATGCGAGGATCCAAATCTCATACTCTATCTTCTATATCTAAAACTTCTAAAACTTCTTCCAAAAACTCATGCCTAAAACTACAACATACTTCTTTATTTATACAAGAGGCTACCAAAAGAATTTAGCCTTTAGATCCATCATTGGAGGAGGAAATGACTAGATCTAGGTCCACATGCTTCCTAATGATCGATGTAACCATTAACTCCATGACCAAAACTAAATGCACAAGTTGGCCTCAACAAAAATCCAAAATAAGCCTCTTGGTGAGAAAGATTACCAACTAGCAGGAAATCAACTCAATGAACCAACCGAGCCAACTCGGTGAACAAAGGAACTAAGTAGAAACTGAGCCCCGTTGGTGGAAACATGAATACATCACCGAGAGCCCAAAAGAAGCTACCAAGCATATCTAATAGCTTTAACATGTTTTTGGTGATACAAGATTGCCAAGAACCTAAGATGCTCTTGCATCGTATTTTCCACCCAGCCATGTGGAATTGTGAAGTCCCACCCCCTATGCTAGGATATAAAACCAAGATAGTCACAAGGCCTAGGGAAATATAAGGCTAAAGAAATCATTGACCCAAATACCAAAAGAACAAAGGTAAAAATATAACAAAATACCACCACTCTACAACACAAAGGTAAGGGTTCCAGAATACCATCTAGGTGAGTGTCATCACAAAGCCTATATATTGGGATCCACCCTAGAAACCATGTAACTCCGGTCCCCTTTTTATGTTAAGGATCCACTCTAGAAGTTATTCATGGTCCTGGTACTCACCCAGGTCTATGCGGACTATAAAATCCATTATCTTTTATTATCTTTTAGAAACCCCCCACCCAAGTTTATTTTTATGGTTATCACTTGATTAAGAACCCACCCATAGGATCTCCTAGTGTCCACTTTGGGCCCTGGAACCTATGGTGAGCCACTCACCTAGTGTACCAGCTAGTTTCCCTACCCAAAACATGCCATCATGGAATTGAAAACACTTCAAGAAACCTATTCCATAGGTTTAGGAAACTCTCCTATGTACTTAGACCCTTAGGATCAGTCCAAACCTTAACCATTTGAAAACTAAGAGTAGGAAAAATGGATATCAAACACAAGAAACCTTAATCACTATTTTATGGTGTCCTTATGCATTATAATGAAATATTAGAGAGTTAAAAAGATACAAACAGGGATCAGGACACAAAACCAAAAGACGCAGACCAAAACCCATACCATAAAGTGTCAAAACTGAACCCCATGAATTCTAAAGTCCATATGAGTAATATAATAGGATGATATGAGTATTCCCATAGGGTAGTACAAGTATTCATGACCAAATATCTTTACTCATACACGATCTTTCTCAAAAACTCCCAGAATCACTTCCAAATTGATTTTATGAACACAATTGAATGAAGAGGGTTCTGGGAAGGTTTTATGAGATAGACCTAGTTGAGGTCTCCCATTACCACATCCATATCCCCACTCCAACTGATAAAATCCCTCCATTCTATCAAAAACTAAAACTATGTACAAAATTTAACAAAACATCGACATAAAACTACATAAAGGTTTAGAAAGGAAAAAATACGTCCAAGACTTCCTAAACCTGTGTGTGTGAAAATTGTACCTGATCCATAGACACAACACTTTAGTAAAACATTAGAGGTTAGCAAAAATCAAAATCGTGCAAAATTGAAATCTAATTTAACCAAGCGATTTACTGCCTTCTAGTAGGTGCGAGATTAATGTTCTCAGATTGTTATCAAGATTAGTGACCTAGATGACACCTAAATGAAGGATTTGAATGCAATTGATCTGGATATGAAATATGAATGCAAAGTAATCTATTTTTTTTGGTATTTTCTATGCAATGATATGAATCTATGCTAAATGATATGCAATGCTCAAAACTAGAAAGATCTCACAATAGCTTGGATTCACAAAGATGATTCTTCAGACTCCAATTTGACAACTTGAGAATGTAAATTCGTGGATGAATTATGAAGAGCTGAGCCTTGATTTTATAGAAATCTAGGGCTTTGGAGGTGCATGGAAAAAGCCATAAATCACTTAGATTAACTCAGCTTGATTTTTGAGTTATCTAATAATAAAGATAATTTAATTCACAAAAACATGCAAAAGCTAAGTTTTAACTCAAAATAGAGTTTAGCTTTAATTGATAATTGATAGTTGTCTGCTTTTATGATTGTGCATGTTTTATTTATGAATTAATAAATAAATAAAGTGATTTATTCTCAACTTAACTGATTTTTGAAATTAAATAATTGATTTATGGGTTAATCAATCATTTAATCAAACTTTTATTAAAAACTATATTATTAAATAATGACAACTTGCTTTAATTAATTAAATAAGAATTTAATCAATTATTCATAAGATATTAGATTTATTGTCAAAATTAAATAATACAATTAATAATAGATAGAATTAAATTTAATTACATAATTAAGTGGCAAGATATTAAATCTAATTAATTAAATATGAAAATATTCAATTAATCAAACTTAGGATAAATGTGATTTATTGCCAAATAATCATTAAATTAAAGATAATTAAGATAATTAAGAATATTACTAGGAATATTCCCCGATGTAGAATTTAAGATAATCAATTATGATTCGATGATGTTTAGATGTGCCTTCGATTAGGACTTCGATGTTGATTTCATTCAATTTGTAGATGTAGGAGGTTAATGAACTTATAGCCCATTTTTGGGGTATTACATTTTGCCCCTCTTTGAATTACTGTGCGAAGTGTAGTGGTTCAAAGATAGTCTGTGTATGATAAAGATATGAAACTGATGTTTGAAATTGATAATTGATATGAGACAGAAGCTGATTGATATTGATTTGATATGAAGATAATAGGTCCTGAATGACCAAAGATAATGTTCACTATAACAACAAATGAACCTATGATTGCGAAAAAGTGTCAAAATGCCTGATTCCAAACCTTAGGATTGCAAAGAAGTGAGTGACCAGTTCTAGACTCGATTATCTTAGCAGAACTAGCAGGTATCAAATCCGAACCCTTCAGTTGCTGAAGAACCAAGGAAAGAACACTATGGTCTGATGGTTGCAAAAACTGATATAGTTTACAAGATTAGGAGAATACTAGATTGATATGGATCGACGAATCTGATATGCCCCAAGTGATGATAGATTTGCCCCGAGCGATGAGGACTTTTTATGAATCAACAACTAGACGTGGTTGTTGTCTTGATTACTGAGGAAGATATGATTTCCATAAAGATATGATTTCAAATTTGATTACAGACTTTGAATGATGTGCAATACCATGCCCCCTTCGGGATTCAAATTGAAATCTGACAAGAAAAAGTTAGTGTTGATAGTTCAGAAGCATGTTAATTGATTTGAGAAGTGGTTATACATGTTCAAGAATGCATTCTACATCATTAGAAGTCCAAAAGACCAAGTTTGACTAGGTTCGACCATGAGTTGACCATGGGTGACCAAGTTGAAATTTTGATAGTTTGATGTTAGATAATCAGTTAAGTTGAATTCTGGAATTTTGTGATGATTGAAGGTTGATTATCCAAGTAGTTAATAATATGAATGATCTCAGATTTTGATTTTGATCCCGAAAAAGGATTCTACCTGCTCTTTTGTTGGGGGAACCTTCATATGAGATTCAGCTCTTGTTAGATTTGAAGATGCGAGTGGAGAATTGTTTAAGCATTGAAGTTCGTTTAGCCATTGTGAGATCATGCAACATGCAAAATGAAAAGAGATATGCAAAATGAAATGCAACCTAAGACCTAGGACCTAGTCACTGATCATATGTCGATTTGTTATCATCATTGAACTTTTAGGTAACTAGATAAATCAATACAATGCCCACTAGCTATGAAACCATAGACATATGAATATCGATTTGTATGCGCAAGAATGAATACAACACCCACTGGTCAACAACCATGGATATATGAATATTGATTTTATTTTCAGAATGTCGGATTAGATATAAGCACCAAGGCACAAACACCAGGATGACCTGAATATCATGTCTATTTTGATATAGTAATTTGTATAAGCATCAAAGCATAAATGTCATGATGACCTGAATATGCCTTGCATTCAAACACATCAAATAGTCAAGAGATCATTCTAAATCCAGTGTGAATTACCTGTAGTGACCCTTTATCATTCACATCCTTAGGTAAGATCGTGTTCACAGTAGGAGAAAGAACTCACTCAAAAAGACAATAGTTAGATCAATACTTCTTTGAATCATCTGGCTATCAATGGTCAAGGTATGCATGGCCATCCAATTCAAGATAGAGGCTCTTACAGTCGGACACCATTTCAATCTAGAATTTCCAAAGTTGTTTAGATTTTCACATACAAGCAGAAAATAAAGAAAATATTATGCCCCCAGTCATCACTCTCTAAATCCTATAAAGGACATCATCGAAGAACTTGAAGGGACACAATATGAAAAAATCTTAATGTGAATCAGTAAGCATACAAGGAGATAAAAGCATGAAGCATAGATCATTTTCAGTTTGTGTTTGATTGCGTTGTTGTAAATGCAAAATCCTTTCTGGAGACAAGACTGACTGACTGACTCATATGAAGCTTCAAAGGACTCTGACTAGATATGATACCTCTAAGATATACTAGAGACCATAGGATATGACATTGATTACCCCCAAGTGTTAAGCATTGATGGGATACAGATGCTGGAGCTGATTCGTGTACAGACCGACTTATTGAAAATTGGAAATGCAGAAACAAACCGGGAGATATGTACAAACTAAAGCAAGACTGAAAGTTGGGAAAGACCAAGATTGCGCTGATAGATGGAGCATTTTGAAACAAGTGGCACTCGTTTGCCAGGTTTTCACCATCTTGGTAGAGATTCTATTTTTGCTACCAAGGTGCCTGTTTCCAGGTTTTCACCAAGGCACTTTTTTTTTTTCATTTTTTTGTATTTTTCATTTTTTCAATTTTTTTGTACTTTTGATATTTTTTAATTTTTTTGTACTTTTGATATTTTTTTATTTTTTTGTGAATCATCAAGGCACCTATTGCTAGGTTTTCACCAAGATGTTCATTTTTTCAGGACTTTTCCAGTTTTTAAGATTTTTTCAGGACATTTTACCATAGACTGAATGCCTTAGGTGTAGAATTTCTTCAGATGGAGAATGTTGATTGGTTCTCAGAGCTGTTCTCCTTCAGTCATTGAGAGTTGATAGGCACCAGAGCCAAAAGTAGCAGTGATAACAAAGGGACCCAGCCAGTTGGGTTCAAACTTCCCCTTGCGTTCTCAATGGGATTAATTTTTAGGATTTTCTCTCAAAAC
This sequence comes from Chamaecyparis obtusa, assembly GCA_027943335.1. Taxonomy (NCBI): domain Eukaryota; kingdom Viridiplantae; phylum Streptophyta; class Pinopsida; order Cupressales; family Cupressaceae; genus Chamaecyparis; species Chamaecyparis obtusa. The sequence goes on along the minus strand of BSBK01002892.1, from coordinate 433,378 downwards.
TAGATCGCCAACCTAAAATTCTCTGTGTCTGACTTTCTTGTTGTAGCCTCTAGACATTCTCTTCTAATATACTCTGATATGATCATATGCTGCTTGTCTGTGCTCATCTAGTAGTTCCAGTTCTTGTAACCTAGACACTCTGTAGTCATCATCAGTTACTAGACCATGCATTCTAATTCTGAGCGATGGGATTTCAACCTCAATAGGTAGTACCACTTCAGACCCATAAACTAAAGTGAAAGGTGTAGCCCCAGTAGGTGTTCTGATACTTATTCTGATACTGGTTTTGATATTGGTTCTGATACTTGTTTTGATACTGGTTCTGATACTGATTCTGATACTTGGTATACTTGATAGCATCTTTTTCCATTGCAAACTCCCAAGCAAGATCATATCATGCAGTCCCAATGTCTAGCAAGGTGGAGAACAAGAGGGATTGGCAAGCTGGTGGAAGAGATGGAAGACACAAAAATGAAGGAGAATGAAAGGAAGAAATCCTCAAGGGAAAAACCCCTCAAGAATACCCAAGCTAGGGAAAAATTGTCATGTAAAGCACATTTGGACAAGCAATGAAAGGCCAGCATAGGATAAGTCACAAAAGTGTAATGCCAAAGAAGGAAAGGATGTAGTGCAAAGGAGTAGACATGTCAAGAGGCTTCATAGCACCATATTTTACTCTTTCTTTCTTGTTATTAGATCAAGACCAAAGGGGAAAAGGATAGCGATAGCTATGAAGGCTAAAAATGAAAGGAGGAAAATAAATATGAAGGCTAAACAGGAAGGGAATGAAACCAAGATCATCGTAAGATAGCTCACAAGATAGCCAAATGTTCGTGTATAGATCAACATTGTCAAGATCAAAGAGAGAAGATGGAATGGATGAAATATGTAGAAGAACTACGCATGACGCCTGATTGCCAAGTTTTCATCATGGTACTTATCCAAGGTGCCACAAGGGAGTGGTTTTCACCATAGGATGAATTTATTTCTCTTTAATTTTGCTACCAAGGCGCTTGTTTCCAAGTTTTCACCAAGGCACATTTTCAATTTTTTTCTTTTTTTTTTCTTTTTCTTTTTTCTCTTTTTGGAAGAAGGCAAGATTTTTATATAATGCTCCTTGAAAGGATAAACCATGATATGCCAAAGATTCAAAATGATATGCTCAAAGATGCTGATGGGGAAAGGGAGATGGAAGAGAAAAATGGAGGATAAGGTTTTATGTAAAGTGAGTGAGGTTGGAGGATAGGAGAAATATGCAAATGAGGAAAAAGGACATAAGGTAGAAGGACAATAAATGGAAGGATTGTGAAAGGGTGGATGGAAAGGAAGGCAAGATCAACATCAACACACACCTTGAAGGGTGGGGAGAGGATGGAGGAAATGTGAATGAAGGAATACGTGAAGGAATATGGTGAATGGATAGTAGAGGTTGTGGTTTAGGCACATGGAATGGAAGAATGTTTTTGGAAGAAGATGAAGTGGAAGTCTTTGGAAGCTTGAATGTCAACTTCACTTTTTGCTCAACACCAGACTCTTTCAAGAGAGACTTTGGAATCCATATAGCCATAGGCTTTTCATTTCTTTTTGGTAATTTAGAGAGAATATCTTCAATGATGGATTTTGGAACTGATACTTGTCTTGTAGTTTTCTTCTTAGATATCTCTTTTGACTTTATGTTTCCATGTCTATTAGAGGAGACATGGTGATTTTTTTTTGATGGATTCTTGTATTGCTTCTTTTTCTTGTATTGAACATTCAAGTTACTTCCAAAAGACTTGGGACTTGTGGAAGAGAAAGGATATGACTTGTTTAGATGGGTGCATGGATGAAAAGGATTCAAGGGTATGCATCTATGTTGATCTTGAGGAAAGATGGGAGATGGAGGGACGTAAGGACCCAAGATGGATGGCGAATTAGGAGAGTTAGGAGGGGAAAGTGAAGGGACATAAGGACACAAGATGGAAGGCAGACATGAAGCCCTTAGTAGTGGTGGAGGAGGTCCAAAGATGGACATGGAAGATACAAAAGGATAATCAATAAGTTCATCAGCATTTATATGACAACCAAGGATATCAACATCTTTAGAGTGAGCATTAGAATTTTCAATAGAATCATGAACATCTTGAATATGAGCACCTTCTTTGATAGGATTGTTCAAAGCTTGCAAAGACTTAGGAAGAGTAGAAATTGAAAGTGAACATGGAGTGGTAGAATAAGAAGATGGAAGACTTTGATCTTGACAAGGATCTTTAGATAGCACAAGTGTACAATTTTTTTCTTGATTTTCAATAGGCTTAACATTGGAAGTAACAACACCATTTGTACCAACCTTAATGGAAGTATCATCTTTGGAAAGTGCAAGTGTAGTAAGGTTATTTTGATTGTCAATAAGCTCAACAGTGTAAGTAGTAGCTTGATCTTGCTTAGGAGAAGACTTAAGACATGGTGGAATGCATGAAAAAGGGTGTGCAAGGTCAAAAGAACCCTGAGGTGGATAAGACACATCATGAAAAGGAGTGGATGACATGGAGGGTTCTTGATCTTGATCTTTCTTTATGTTCTTTTCTTCATCATTTTTAGAGTCCTCTTGACATGGAGCCACTTCTAAGGACAAGAAAACATGTTGGGATTGTATGGAAGACTTTGGAAGAGATGGTGGAGGACTAGCTGAAGTAGGGATTATAGCATATGAAGGCTTAGGCTCTTTAGGTTTACCATTATTGAAAGTATTTGCAACCAAGTGAAGGTTAGCTTGAGTTTCTTTAAGAGGTAGCCCTAGAGGATAACTATAGGGAGCTGCATGAAAAGTATTAGGGCTTGTGTCGGATGAAGGTTCTGTGAAAGATTTGAAAGACTCAGAAGCTTTAGGAAATGTTCAGGTATTGGAGGAAGTAGGGGATGGAAGGGAACCATCACCAGACAAAGGTTCAACATTAACATGATCTTGCTTGAGAAGATAATCTTTATTTTCAGCAGGAGAGTCCTTAGGAGAAGGATTCTTATAATATTGATGCTTCAAGCTAGCACGATGCATTTTATAGTCCTCAGCAGTAGTAGATGGATCATAATCAAGGTATTGTCCACAAAAGCCATCAAAATCTCTTTCAAAATCAGAATCATATGGATCACCATCACGATCTATCCAATGTGATGGCCCATTTGTAGTAAGTAGGAACACATGATGAGGAGGACTCTTAGGAACAGAGGTGTCATAGGTATCATTACATTGTCTGTCATCATAGTCATCATAGTCTCCAAAGCTGGATGTGTCACTCTCTGCTCAAATTCTTTCTGGGGGCATGGTGACATGTACAAGTCTTTATCAAATGGAAAAGGGCACAGAGCTTCCATGGAGAACTCTTTAGGTTCCTTTTCTTTCTCAAGTTTGTTAAGTTTGACTTGCAAAGCATGTATCTATTTTGTCATAGCTATGAGTGGAGTTTCTTCCTCATGCGTATTGATTCTTTGAGACATGTGTACTGATTCTCAATGGCTACTACTTTGTTCTTGACACAGTGACTTGTATGACAGATTCTGGAACTAGGCTGAAAAAGTTGGTATCTGGCAATTTTGACAATTTTTTGACAACTTTCAATAATTTCCCAAACGACACTCTGCAGACTCGTACAATAGTGGGTATGCTATGAAATGACAGTTGCAAAACTTGTATGACAGTTGGGTAGCAATGAAATGATAGTTGAAAATCTCATACGACAGTTGCAAGATTTTGACTTTGAGAATTTGCTGGCATGGAAACTCGTACGACACTGGGTACTCAATCATACGACAGATGGGTTGTAATGAAATGACACTTGATGGAAACTTGTATGACTTTCTGACCTCCTGAGATGACTTTTGACTCCAGAAAAGGATTTTACTTCAGATTTTGCAAATTTTGAGTTTTCAGATTTGAATTGTTTGCAAATTTCAATGTCCAGATTTGAGGATTGTAACAGATTTGTTCATTTTTAGTAACCAGAAAGATAAACAAGCATGCAAAATAGCAAGCACGTGATTTCAAGCATGTCTGAAAATAATGAACAAGGGCAAAAGCAACGTTGTGCATGAACAATCAAGTGACTTATTCATTCTAATCCTCAGAAGTGCTAATTGTGTATATGTTCCAAAAATGTTTTGCAATAACGCACATATACCCTATAAAATGAAAATTTGGCTCGCTAGGGTTTTTAGTAATGGTTTGACTCTACAACTTTTATGATCCAAAGGGGTGAACTCCAATCCTGGTGCACCAGGGTTTTGACACAGTCTGAGAACTTAATCTTCAAGAGCTGCTAGGGAGATCTAACAACCCAATAATGAACCATACCTATGGAGATTTCTTCCACAAGGACATTTATATAGCGGCTGTCACTACCATGGTGAAAATGGCTATTACTGCTTGAGGTTCTGTTAACGTAGTTTTCCCTATGAAGGGAGTGTCCGCTATGGTTAACCCTCTCTAAAGGTGACTCACAATAGTATACCACAAGGGGACTTGGCTCCAGATCCAAGGTTTTGATGCCTCTTCACTTTTAACCCAAACAAAGCAAGCAAATTAATCCGACACGCTAAGACAAAGTTTGTCTCACCAAGGTCTATGATATCAACCCCACGTGATCTATCAACCCCTCTGAAGAGAGAATGTATCAATCAATAAGGGAAGATGCACTAACCAATTTAGATTCACCAAAGCTTGTGATGTCATCCCCACGTGATCTATCAACCTCTCATGGGAGAGAATGTATCGATCAATAAGAGAAGATGCACTAACCAAGTTGAATGTGAAACGCACTAAGTATCCTCCCTACCTACAAGGATTCTGTCGTCAAGAAGGATTTCACTGGGAATCCAATCTCTCAAGAATCACAAATAGTGTTCATAGGACCTAATTACTATGTGAGCACAGATGTATGTTTCCAAAAGCAAATCTACCAAAAGTATCCAAAAAGTAGAAAGAGGAACACTTAATGCTTAAAGCGAATATGAGATGAGTCCACAAGGTGGAACACTTAACACCTCACACAAGCTATAAATGAGTCCCCAACTTAGAAAACAAGTGAGTTCCTAAAACCACAAAAGGGTTGCCAAGTGGAACACTTAACGCTTCTATCCTATTGACCCCTCCCCTTTATGGTGCTGAGATTGCAACCACGGGGCGGAATGAGGGGCCGGTGGATTAGCGAGTCCAATAACCCAAGATAGCAATCAAAATCAATCACAAGTATCTGAGACTACTTAATAAATCCTTAAGGGGTCACAACCTAGTATCAATTATGCAAGTGTGTAAAACAAAAGCATGAAAAGAATCACCCAAGCTAGACACATGAGAGATTTATTTTAAGCCCCAAATCAAAATATTATCAGCACAAGTGGAATACCTGAGATCCTCGCAACGCGCTTAGTAGATTTTTACCTAATTTTAGCAAACTTTACGCTTTTCCAATCAAAACCAGCAAGAGTCAATAAAAAATAGAGAATTCCAACTGTTAAGATTAGCTGTTAGTCAAAATCTAAAAATCAAATCTGACAAACTACCTGCAAAAATGAAATGTCAGTTAAAACCTGATGCCGAAACTTGTATGACAATGGGTCTATTACCAAATGACAGTCCATAAACTTGTACGATAGTGGGTCTGTTACCAGATGACAGTCCAAAAACTCATACGACACTGGGTTTGTTACCAGACGACAGTCCAGAAACTCGAACGACACTGGGTGTCTGATGAAACGATGATCCAACCTCCAAACGATAGTGGGTGCCTGATGAAACAATACTCGGTCAACTGTCGTACGACAGTGGGTTCAAAATCATATGACTTTTGTTAGAAACTCATACGAAGATTGTACGGACAAAAAATAAAAATCATATTTTTGCACAGAAATCGAGGAGAAAAAGATAGAAATTGATAGAATTGAATTGGAAACCCGTTTCAGGGCCCCATGGTGGGTGCCAGAAATGTGTGTGTGAAAATTGTACCTGATCTGTAGACACAACACTTCAGTAAAACATTAGAGGTTAGCAAAAATCAAAATCGTGCAAAATTGAGATCTAATTTAACCAAGCGATTTACTGCCTTCTAGTAGGTGCGAGATTAATGTTCTCAGATTGTTATCGAGATCAGTGACCTAGATGACACCTAAATGAAGGATTTGAATGCAATTGATTTGGATATGAAATATGAATGCAAAGTAATCTATTTTTTTTGTATTTTCTATGCAATGATATGAAAAACTGATATGAATCTATGCTACTATGGAAATTGATCTAACAATGATATGAATCTATGCTAAATGATATGCAATGCTCAAAACTAGAAAGATCTCACAATAGCTTGGATTCGCAAAGATGATTCTTCAGACTCCAATTCGACAGCGTGAGAATGTAAATTCATGGATGAATTATGAAGAGCTGAGCCTTGATTTTATAGAAATCCAGGGCTTTGGAGGTGCATGGAAAAAGCCACAAATCACTTAGATTAACTCAGCTTGATTTTTGAGTTATCTGATAATAAAGATAATTTAATTCACAAAAACATGCAAAAGCTAAGTTTTAACTCAAAATAGAGTTTAGCTTTAATTGATAATTGATAGTTGTCTGCTTTTATGATTGTGCAGGTTTTATTTATGAATTAATAAATAAATAAAGTGATTTATTCTCAACTTAACTGATTTTTGAAATTAAATAATTGATTTATGGGTTAATCAATCATTTAATCAAACTTTTATTAAAAACTATATTATTAAATAATGACAACTTGCTTTAATTAATTAAATAAGAATTTAATCAATTATTCATAAGATATTAGATTTATTGTCAAAATTAAATAATACAATTAATAATAGATAGAATTAAATTTAATTACACAATTAAGTGGCAAGATATTAAATCTAATTAATTAAATATGAAAATATTCAATTAATCAAACTTAGGATAAATGTGATTTATTGCCAAATAATCATTAAATTAAAGATAATTAAGATAATTAGGAATATTACTAGGAATATTCTCCAATGCAGAATTTAAGATAATCAATTATGATTCGATGATGTTTAGATGTGCCTTAGATTAGGACTTCGATGTTGATTTCGTTCGATTTGTAGATGTAGGAGGTTAATGAACTTAAAGCCCATTTTGGGGGTATTACAAAACCTTCCTAAATCTTCCTAAACCATGAATAGATAGAGGTATGAACTCACTTAAAACCATAATGCTAACAAACAAACATCCCAGGTAGGAATTTAAAAGAGTAAATCCCCCAACTCTCCACCATACTTCCAGATTATCCTTATTACTCAACCAAACACACTTGTAACATCCATTTCCTAATAAAACATATTAATTAAATAAAATATATAGTATAGATAAATGACTATCATATTTTTAAATATAACACACACACACACACACACACACACACACTTTCAGACATTAAGGTATTCTTCTTAGTTATAGATCCTACCTGGAGGCCTGCAGAGAAAACCTTTTAATGTTGAGCAATCCTCAGCTCTCCACTTTCTCATATGAATTAAAACCTTCCTTCCAAGCTTTAGGATGATGGTTGTCCTCACTAGAAATTCCCCCAACTCCTTTTGAGACCAAAACCCTTCTTCCTCACAAAGATTCTCCTAACTCAAAACTATATCCTCTATTCTAAAATCTCTTCTCTGAATCCAATCTATCATTTTTTCCTTCTTGAAACCCCAATCTATCAATTTCTCCTCTCCTCCCAAACCATCAATTTTTCATAATTCAAATAGCCAAACATATGGTTGGAATATTTTCTTTATGGGAAGCAACTACTCCAACTACTATAGTTGGTTCACAAATTAAACTACTCCCAGACATTCTCATGAACCTTAATTAAAGGTTTTAATTTTTATTAACTTATTTTACTTTACCAAAAAAATAATTATGTTAAAGATAAATAAGATTACCAAATAACTCATATGGCCCAATGGTAAACTAACCAACCCAACTCCTAGGTCTGGGGTTCAAAACTCCTAGGCAAGTTAGTTTTATTTATTAAGTAATTTACATTTATTTCCTTTATTTATTTTATTTTATTCTACAGATACATTTTTAACTTTATAATCATATATTCACATATAAACACATTCAAACATACAAATACATATATCTATATATATTTATATACACGTAGGTATATATTTGTGCACCCATATATACATACACATATATAATAAATAACACCACATATTCTAATACATGCAAATTTATATTTATCTAAGCGAAAAAAAGATTGAGAAGCATAATACACAACATACACATTGATGCAATGAGAACATAATCTACTAACAAAACATAAATCTCAAAATCAACAAAATAAAGATACTTCCCAATCCCCCAAATAAGGTGACTTCCTAAACAGGAACTAAGTCAACAAGGGTTCCTTGAGAGAATCTTGGTAATATCTACACACAAAAATGTTCAAGGATTTGAAGGCACACTCAGATTTGTGTAGCCAGGTGAAGATGATGCTTGGTAGACAAGGAGGGGTAGTGCAACATTGTGTGGATCTTCTGTAGAAGTGACTATAAATACCTACCCTCATCCCACAAGTACATCATATAGTATTGATAACAAAGCATATTGGGTTAGTATTGTCAGCTCCAAAATAATCATAACTTCATAATGTAAAAACAAGAAATGAATCATCCTCATGAATGATATAATCATGTATATAAGTAGAAAGTCATGCTAATACCTTAAATCATTTACTAACTTTCATAAAACAACCTTATTATCCAAGCATATACTCATAATGTCTCATCATTTAATCAAAATAAATAAAACATGGAATCCATAATAATCAACATAATAATCCTAGTAGTCCAAAATACCAGGGTACACGAGTGGGCATCACATCCCATATACTTAGGCTTACTCCTGAAAGTCTACAAATAAATATGGATACATTGTTCTAAATCTGCTAGCATCCTCCCATGAAGCTAGGTATCATCACCTAAGTCTAGTAAGGAGGAAACATACAATCCACACATGATAAAATATCACAATCCTATCTAGTCTCAAGTATAACAAGTAGTATCATTAGGGTGGGTATTACAATTAACCCTTAAGTGATTATAACTAATTAATCTAGGGTATTCATAATCATTGATAATGAGTATCTAACATAGAAACATACATATCTATTAGATAGCCCCATATCATCGAGGTCCTAAAATATCATGGTCACATAAGAAGATATGAAGGAACATACCGATAAAGATTTATCATTTCCCAAATTAGAATGTGAAGTTATTGTAGTTGGAATAGAATTGGGTTATGAAAACACCTCAAGAAGGATCACACTCTTATAAAAACAACCATACAAGTCCCTATAACACTTCCTGACTTCCAATGTACATATCAAGGACATGTTAGAGTTGAAGGGGCATTACATCCCCCCCCCCCTAAAATTTGACTTATTCCTGGAAGTCAGAAATTACTAATCTATTCATCATTCATAAATAGTAACAATATTGCAAATGTTTCTACTTTGGTCTAACATCAAGATATTACATATAATTTACACCTCATGAGTTAGGAGCTCTTCCAATAACAAGACATATTTTAAGATTCCTAAATATAACATGCAATTATGAATTGGGGTCCAAAATTTATTCTCTATACTAGCCCAATACAAAATTGATATGGGGGTTATTTCTTTCACAATTGGAGTACATAAAACACTACTATTTCACATCTACTTTTGTAATCATTCAAAATTAAAACTTTAGAAATTTTCCAAACTTACCACTTACATCAACACACAACTCTATGAGTAATCTTTCAGACAATGCAAAATAGATCTCTTTTATGAAACAAAGTTACTTTTTACCCTTAAAGGTCTATTTTATATCATAGGATAATATCCAACATAAAACTTAGATGCAAGACTTAATACACACCTTCAAGGAATATAATATAAGACATCTTTTATAATTCTACTATAACAATTATTAGTATTCTATTATCAAAACAATATACATACTCATAGAGAGAATTCTAAGAAATTTAACCATGAATCTTTAAGTTAGAGTTTCATCTCAAGCTTTAATTATTAACTAGCTACATTGCTACTTTCATATCCTTGAAATTTATAATATGTCATACACTTTCTTATGAATATACCTAATTCTAACATTAAAATGAAAATTTTGTTCAAATTTACTATATTTTCAGAAATAGTCCTAGATTCATTAAGAGATAGAGAAATACATGAGTCCTACGACTACGCTTTTTATTCAATCAAATATTTCATTAACACTTTCAACCAATTAGCCTTATGCATATAGAGTTTATAGCTATCTTAATAGGAGCACATTGAGGAGTAATCACATGTATTATTATCCTTATATACTGTTGGCATTAAGCAGAATTGCCACTAGTGACAACACTTATTTGTGTTAACAGTGCAAACCGAGCAAACAGTGCAAACCGAGCAAACAGTGCAAACCGAGCAAACAGTGCAAACCGAGCAAACAGTGCAAATTGAGCAAACAGTGTAAACCGAGCAAACAAGTGCAAACCGAGCAAACAGTGCAAACCGAGCAGACAGTGCAAACCGAGCAAACAGTGCAAACCGAGCAGACAGTGCAAACTGAGCAGACAGTGCAAACCGAGGAAGTTAGTACAAACCGAACAGGACAATGTAAATCTAGTAACATCATGTCTACCGAGTCACCAGTATTTACCGAGTTCAAAACCTACCGAGTGATCAGTATGAACTGTGCCTTCACTTCTACTGAGTGCATGACGATGCCGAGTAATGCAGTGGACGCCGAGTATCAGAAAGTCACCGAGTCAGTTTGCAGGAACCGTGTAATCATACTTGGGCCGACTTAGTAGCTCTTATGTTTATTTTTCAAGCCGACTGTGTAATTGTAATTGTAATTAATTGTTTAAGACTTGTATATAAACAAAGTTGTAAAATGTCAAGATGTATGAATGAAAAAGAATATATGTGAAAGAGAAAGAAAGGCAGAGATAAGCGAATTACAGAAAGCTTCAGCAGTATAAGGAACAACAAAGACAAATTCATCACAGAAGGTGATCAGTACATCAGCGAATCTCAATCAGCAATCCAGTTGCAAAGCCAGAGATCTACTGTTTCATTCTAACAGGTGAATCAGTACTAAATCCTTTAACCGGGTAGACTTAACAGTCTTTTGTAAAATCTCTTTACCGAGTGCATACTTCATTGTATGTTTTGTAAATCCTTTAACAAGGTGGATTTAGCAATCCTTATTGCTCCTAACAGGGCAGATCATCAGAAGTGATCAAATTGTAAGCCTTAACCAGCCAACTTTATTCTGCAGTATTAAAGCTTTGTGGGTTTCATCCCCACCCCAGTTTTACTTTCTTTTGGAAGGTTTCTGGGTAACCAAATCTATGTGTCATTATTGTGAATGCTTTTAAGTTTCATGCTTTCTGTATGCAAAAGGTTAAAAGTGAATTACATGTTAATACATCTGTAATTGAAAGAAAATTTGGAGTTACTGATTCACCCCTCCCCTCTCAGTAACTCGGTTAATTCCTGAATATTTCCAACAATTGGTATCAGAGCATCATTGGTTCTCAAGATAAAGCTTAACTAGCTTGAGCAAAGATCCAGGACAATGGAGGTATTCAAACTGAACAAGGTGATTGAAAATGAAAAGCTAGATCTGGAAATGGCCATAGCTAAACTCAAAGAAGCAAAAGAACATCTTTCCCAATCCCTAAGAAGAAGGAAGGAACTTGCAAATCAGATGAATGATTAGAATTACATTGAAGAAAAGATTGAAGATCTTTTTCCCTCAAATAACTCAGATGAAGCAAACAATGCTGTCAAAGAACTCCTAGAAAAGAATGGGTCTCTGCAGGAAGAAGTGAGAAAATTGAAAAGAGAACAAGAGCTACACTCTACAAGATTCTGTGAGATCTTGGAACAAAGAAACAAGTTGAAAGATGAATTAGATGGAAGAAACATTGAAGTCCAAAATAAAACCCTTCAGCTAGAAAACCTAATTGATCAGATCTCTCATACAAATGAGGAAATTCTGAATCTAAGATCAGAAATAGAAAGCACAAGAGAAGAACTAAGATCTGAAAAGGAAATCAATCTAAGATTGGTGGATGACCTAAACGCTGAAAAACAAATCAATGAAGGAATGCTAAAAAGTCAAGAAGACCTGAATCAGCTGTATGAGTGAAATCTTCATAGGCAAAAAGGAAAAGCAGGACTTGGATACAAAGGAGAAGGCGAATCTTCTAAGCAAGGTACTCAAAGAAATCAAAAACCTACTTGTAATCATTGTGGTAAAATAGGACATACTTCAAATAAATGTTGGAATAATGAAAAAGCAGAATTCAATGGAAAATGTTACAACTGCAATCAACCTGGTCACAAAGCAAATGAATGCAGGGAAAAACCTAGATTCAGAGGTAATTGTCACAAGTGCAACAAACAAGGTCACAAGGCATCCGAGTGCAGATCCAAGACATTTAATCCAGCAGAACAAATTATGAAAGCAATGTTTGGATGGGACTACAACACCTGGTGTAGATGTCATTACTGTGGAGAATATGGACACATTGGCATGAATTGCATAAAACATCATCTAAGGAAAAGAGATACTACCGTAAGATGCTTCAAATGCACTAAACTTGGTCACATAGCCAGAAACTGCATGAATGTTAGTGAAGTTGAAGATGGAAAGAAGAATGAAGCAACTAAGGTCAGGAAACAGGTGAGACAAAAATGGATTCCTAAAGCTACCGAGCAATCCACTCCAAGTAATGGAATGGATGGCTCTACCGACTCAAACTAAATTTCCAAGAAAGCACTGGAACTGTATTCTCATAGACCAATCTCAAGCAGTTCAGAACCAAATTAAAAGAAAGATCTAAATCAGCATGCAAGATGCAGTAAGATCACAGGGAGGTCGGTATCAGTCTTCACCGAGCAAGGTCGGTACCCGTCTTTACCGAGCGAGGTCAGAGCATTATGAATTCCCGAGTTCACCGAGTTGCGAAGTCTTTACCGAGCAATTAATTCTTAGTGGGTGACAGTCTGTCAGAATTCATACCCTAATTTGAAATGAGCATTAATGACAGAGTTGTAAACAATAAGCAAGTAATCGAACTCATTCTTCACTGCGAACCTTTAGCACTTTGAGAGCAGAAAATTTCAAGAGCAACCCAGCGATTCAATACTTTTGCAAGAGGAATTTTCTGTGAGCTACCATGGCATCATCCAGCACTTCAGCGAAGAAAGGATCTGATATGTTAGTCCAAGGGGAGTGGAAAGCACCAGATTTCAAGATCGTGCCCGCAATTGCAGCAGTCCTAGATCCGAACGGAGCTCAATCTCAGATTCCTCCTAAGGTACTACTTATTAACGATATCCGAAATCATTTTAACTGTTCAATTCATGAAATGGGGAACCTAGAACTAGATATTGTGTGTGAGGAACTATGTGTGGATGGTATTCTGAAACCCGAGCACAAACATCTGGAAGATAAAGGTTTAGTTCACATTGCACATCTACCTCGAAACTTTTGAGATAAATGGATTAGATACATTCTCAGCCAAGTACATGATGGCAAGATTTGGCTTGAGCAACCTATTGAGATTACAAAGAAGATGATTCATCAAGTCACCGATCTTCCCATGTTGAACAAAGCTAAAACTACCAAAACCCTAGGTCGGACGAAACTAGAGAAGAAAACCCTAGCTGAGTGGGACAGTAGAGGCATGAAAGTTAGCAGCATTACCGATGCTGAACTGAAGTTTGGTACACACATTATTGCCCATAAGATTTACAGTTCTAGTCGACAGAATAGTGTCTCCTGTGAAGCTATTGACCTAGCATACAAAGTGGTCAAGAACAACTTAACATTTGACCTAGCAGACTTATTGTTAAAACAGTTTAACAAAAATATGGAAAGCATTAAAACTTCCAAGAACAATCCATGTAAGTTTGGATCCTTATTGGTCTGTTTATTCTTCTATGTTCTGAAATTCTTCCCTTCTAAAGGAAAAGTTGTATGGAGAAAAGATGTGCTAGTCCTCTATGAAATAAATGGATACATCTCAGAAATGGGTGAGAATTTTGAAAGCATCATGGATAACTATTTTAAGTCTTTCAAAGAGAAAATGAATGACAGATTCCAGATTCCACAGAAGTTGGTGGAAGATTACAAAGATGACATTTGTTTTATGGTGGATTGTGATAATGTATATATTCAAGCAATTAAACCAAGGACTGTATATGTAAAACCTCTTCCTTATGAGGTAAATATTGATGAAACCAAGGATATCATTGAAGCTCTTCTTAATCAGCCTGTCAATCCCAAAGCTCCATATTTTGGAACATATGATGAAGCTAAGGTGAGAATTGAACTAAGCATAAAGCTTCCACAGGCGGTAAACAAAGGAAAGAAGAGGATAGCCAAAATGAAGATGATAACCGAGGACAAAGAAGAAAAAGATGAAGAAGAAGAGGAAAAGGATGAGAAAACAGAGGAACCAGAACCTGCAAAGAAGAAAGGAAAGGTATTTATTACTAAGGCACCTAAGCCTCCTACTGCTGTATTTACAAGAAGAAATACAAGAGGCAAGGCAGACAAGGCAGAAAAGGCAGATAAAGACATAGTATTCAAAAGGCCTCCTCTAAACCTTCAAGAAAAGCTCAAACTCTTTAGAGACAGATCAGGATCTGGAGTAAGTAACATAAAATCCTTAAGATATGAAACCAGATCGGAAACAGAACAGAAGGAAATAGAAGATGCTGTTATTGAGAAGATGGGACAGTGGAAATACTCTCCTGAAGAAATAGCCCCACAGGTTCCAGCAGTTCTATTGAATCCAATAAAAATGAGATGGAGCAATGCAAAGCAAACTGTGATAGATATATTTGATCAAAACCTGAGACAGTTGATGCCGAGCTTGAAAAATGATGAAGTAAAGAAGGCATTAAAAGAAAATGAAAATAAGATGACATTGAAGTTCAACACTTGTTTGATTTTGATCAACAATATTGAATCGGTTGTGAAGGCTGCAAATGCTACATGGAAGAACATATACCACCTTCACCAACCGAGTATTGAAACAGTAATAATAAAAGATATTGAAGATGACAGTGATGAACAAGAAGAAGACACTGAGGTAGATGATACTGTGAGGATAGCAGCAGAAGTCATTGCATCCCTTCCTACCTCTCCAGTGAAAGTTTCTACATCCAGCCCGGAGACACCTTCAAGCATGGTTGTGACAACTTCCACATTTGTCCAATCATCCCTAGCAACATCAGAAGCAGCTACCATTTCTTCTACCGAGCTGCAGTCTCCTGCACCATCAAGTTTTCCAGTAGTAAGTTTTCCAGTTTTTGAATCTTCAAGTATATTAAGTTCTCCAGTAGAAAGTATGCCAGTATCTATAGCCAGCCCTACTTTATCTACTGTCACTACTATCAAAGCATTAAGTATAGATAAGCCTAAGGCTCTACCGAGTATAAAATTTTTGGGTAAGAATATAGTAGAGGATATAGACCTAGATGAAGAGATAGAAATTCTTACATTAGATTTTGCAAATCTCTCAGCGGACCAAATGCAAAATATAGGTGAGATCCTCCAAAGGAAAGCAAAACAAAAGAAACTTAAAGAGGAGAGAGACAAGGAGTATCAAATCATCAAGGATGCTAAGGACATTTTGTCTGATGCATTAGGCATTAAAGTAGACTCCTCCCAGCATGTTTTGTTACAATTAGTAGAAGCAGTTGAGAGATACAATGAGGATTCATCCGAGATAGAAAAGTTAGTTGAAAGAGCCGAGAAGAGATTCAACAATAAAGTGCTTGAGCACATTGCTCAGCACATAGCTATTAACCAAGTAGAATTGTCTTCAGTTTTGTCTAACACTGAATCTATCTATTCGAATGCTACCTCTCTTTTGGCCAGACTGTGCAACATTGCCGAGTTCACAAAGGATATTAAGGATAAAATGAATAAAATGGATGAGGATATGAAGATTAGCATAGAGAAGCTGCAACTTGAACCAAGTTCAAGCTTTGCTCATCACATGAAAATCTCACACCTATCAAATATGCAGTCTGATCTTCTGAAAGAAGACACAAGGATCCGGTCCACACTGCTAGACATCCAACACATGATCCTTCCCATCATGAATACAATGTTTAAGCACATTGAACATTTCAAAACATTGATTCATGACAACCAGTTCTCTATAGCAGATCACATGATTGAACTCTCTGCAGAAGTCCAAATTGCTATACAAACATGTAAGATTCTGCAAGAAAGTTGGGACAGAACCCTGGCACTAATAATGAAGGTACATTCTGATTTTCTATCAAATTTTGGATTCTCTCTGTAAATAACTTGTATATGCACCTTTGGCATTATCGTCAGAAAGGGGGAGATATGTATAGAAGGAGAGATATGTATAGAAGAAGATTTGTATAGAAACAGTTAGCACATTGAAAGGGGGAGACAATGTATAAAGCCCTATAACAAAGACAAATTTTGAAAAATCAAAATAAGACTCAGCATGATTCGTGTATATAATTTTTGGCCAATAAGTGTTTTTGTCACTAATGCCAAAGGGGGAGATTGTTGGCATTAAGCAGAATTGCCACTAGTGACAACACTTATTTGCATTAACAGTGCAAACCGAGCAAATAGTGCAAACCGAGCAAACAGTGCAAACCGAGCAAACAGTGCAAATCGAGCAAACAGTGCAAATCGAGCAAACAGTGCAAACCGAGAAAACAAGTGCAAACTGAGCAAACAGTGCAAACCGAGCAGACAGTGCAAACCAAGCAAACAGTGCAAACCGAGCAGACAGTGCAAACCGAGGAAGTTAGTACAAACCGAACAGGACAATGTAAACCGAGTAACATCATGTCTATCGAGTCACCAGTATTTACCGAGTTCAAAACCTACCGAGTGATCAGTATGAACCGTGCCTTCACTTCTACCGAGTGCATGACGATGCCGAGTAATGCAGTGGACGCCGAGTATCAGAAAGTCACCGAGTCAGTTTACAGGAACCGTGTAATCATACTTGGGCCGACTTAGTAGCTCTTATGTTTATTTGTCAAGCCGACTGTGTAATTGTAATTGTAATTAATTGTTTAAGACTTGTATATAAACAAAGTTGTAAAATGTCAAGATGTATGAATGAAAAAGAATATATGTGAAAGAGAAAGAAAGGCAGAGATAAGCGAATTACAGAAAGCTTTAGCAGTATAAGGAACAGCAAAGACAAATTCATCACAGAAGGTGATCAGTACATCAGCGAATCTCAATCAGCAATCCAGTTGCAAAGCCAGAGATCTACTGTTTCATTCTAACAGGTGAATCAGTACTAAATCCTTTAACCGGGTAGACTTAACAGTCTTTTGTAAAATCTCTTTACCGAGTGCATACTTCATTGTATGTTTTGTAAATCCTTTAACAGGGTGGATTTAGCAATCCTTATTGCTCCTAACAGGGCAGATCATCAGAAGTGATCAAATTGTAAGCCTTAACCGGCCAACTTTATTCTACAGTATTAAATCTTTGTGGGTTTCATCCCCACCCCAGTTTTACTTTCTTTTGGAAGGTTTCTGGGTAACCAAATCTATGTGTCATTATTGTGAATGCTTTTAAGTTTCATACTTTCTTATGCAAAAGGTTAAAAGTGAATTACATGTTAATACATCTGTAATTGAAAGAAAATTTGGAGTTACTGATTCACCCCTCCCCTCTCAGTAACTCGGTTAATTCCTGAATATTTCCAACAATATACATTATTAATATGACTCATACAACATCACATAAGTATACATATTCCTCTAACATTTCCTTTTTAAGAAAAATCTAATGTTTAACTTAAATCTCTTATGATAAACATACAACTATTCTATTTATAATGACTCATCATTCCTTTATACTAGTAATAAGATTGTTAGTTTTGACTCACAATTCACACACAAAATGCCAACTTAGTATCTAATTACTACATGATTTTTTGCTTTGTTACAATACTCGTCTAGGATTCTAATCCCCTTACTAGGCATCTAAAAAAAATGTACACTTACTAAGAATCATTTTAAGGAAAATCTTACTTTATTCTATAGGACAGGTAGTCTATTTTCCTTTCTTTTATACTTCTACAATAATTCATTTATTTAGAATCATACTCTTACCTTATAATTGGTGATTTACATTAGTTTAGCTTATACAAATGACATGGATCACATGTAATTCAAAATTCTTACCTTACAAATAAAACACTTCTCCTTTCAAAAAAGTGTGTACTGCAATCCTATTTATTACAAAACCTTAGGGACATAGGTCCTTTACCTAAGGGTTTCCTCTAATTAAGGACATTCATCTCAATGACACATTGATTTGCCTAAGAAATTTAGTCCTTTAAACGTATTCCTTGAAAAAGGAAGTGAGAGACACATTTGATTATTAACAATAGATTTTTTCCTTTTTTCTTCAATTTCTTACTTTAAGAAGGTATATGAGAAAAAAATACTTCTTACTCTTACAATATCTATGAAATATCATAAATTACCTAATTTCAAACATGTTATACCATTTTCAAAGAAATATATTTACATAAGTTCCTAAGTTCTTGGGGAAGAAATAAAAGATCTCAACTCTTATATGAACCCACTAAACACATCTTTTAGCCATGCAACACTATCATCCTTTCAACCCTATTAAAATGAGTACCACTATAATCATGTATTTCTTCTTGTTAGAAATACAAAACAATTCAATTCTAACTTATAAATTTACATTAACTACCATAAATTGTCAAACATAACAAATCATGAAGTTAATTAGCATTTATAGGAAAGTAAAGTATACAACTTTTCAAATCAACTTGGAAACTATTTTGGCAAGCTTTTATGATAACATGATAGGATCAGGAGATAGGATCAACTACAAAAAAACTTACCCTACTACTTTTGAGATTTTATAGGAATATGATTACAATAAGAAGATGACACCCAAGTATCAAGAATTCACTACCATTTTATAAATACATTTATTTGAACCACATGGATCCTAGAATGCAAAAACATAAGTAATTTGATTAGAAAAATCATTTCTTGAAGAAAATGTGTACTCTTGTAAAATAATATAGTAGGGATACATAAAACATATCTCTTATGTCTAGTATTCAATTTTTTTAACATGAGGAAAACATCAAAAGAAGCAACACAAGATATTAAGTGTTATGAATAGGACAACTACGAGTCCTAGAGTTCCTAGTGTGGAAACCTAGGGCTTTTATCTCTTTCCCTATCATTATGGTGAGAATGGTTTTCTTCCTCAATATTCACTTTGTTTTCAATGGTGTCTAGCCTTTACAAAATTTGTTGCATGAGTTGTCTCATTTGAGCCCCCTCGGAGTCATTACTTCGACTCTCATTCCTATGGTTACCCTGATTTTGTTCTCCCTCATAATCCCCATGGGAACTTTCTTGTTGAGATCTAGAGGAATCTTGAACTCTTTCCTTATCTCTTCCATGGGTTATGGGAGATATCCTAGAAGAGAAATACCATTGGATTATGGAGAGGGGGGTGAATCAGTAATCCTTGATTCTTTGTACCTTAAAAACTTTCTCTGATTCAACTCGGCGTAAAATCAGTTAGACACGCCTCAACATTAACCAATAATAGTAAATTAAATTTATCAATAAATAATATCATTCACAATAGATATTAAACACATATAACACCAATATTTAACATGCAAACCCAGTTTGGGAAAGCCATTGTGGGAATTATCAGCCACTAAAGAAATACTCTTCTGAAGTATGATCGGTTAAAATCTAATCTGGTTAAAGATTACAATGCCCATTGTTAAATGTGACTCTGTTAGGGGATTTTCCTTAGATCTATTAGGATCTTCACCCTGTTAGGAGTGGCCTGGTTAAAGGTATTCAAAAACTGTTCTAGAATGTCATCTCTTTCAAGGATTTTCAATAAGACTGTTAGATCCAATCAGTTAATAGATTTTTCTATTACAAAAGTTAATAATAAACAATGTATAAATTAATTTATAAATCTGCAACTACCTTTTCTTAATTAGATCCTTTGTACACTCTTTGTCTTCACTTCATTCCTCCACTTTCCACTGGATTCAACACTTCAACAATCTCATCTTTCTGACTCATATTTTAACCTTTCCCTTCTTCACTGCATCATTCAATGACTCATCAACACTTCAACTTGCTAGCCATATCTTCATACAATTTCATCCTTTATATCAACATTTTTTCCTTTTAATCTCCTTTATTACTTTTTCCTTTGATCAATATCAGCCATTCAATCATCCTCATAAAATAATTCAATGAATTTAGAGCTCAGTTAAATGTTTTATCATCACCGCAAAACTTGAACTTTCTTGGAACTTGAACCTTCACTTTTTGCCACTTAGATCTATACCATAGATCATCACCTTGAGTTTTCCTAATTATAGATCTCATCAACTAACTCTTCCTGATCTTTAGAATCTTCTAGCTCATCATATCTCATCATTAAATATCATTATGATCCTTATATTTAATTTATGTTCGTTTCTTGGTTGTTGAATCCTTTTTCTTCAACTTAAATTCTGTTTACTTTTCTCGGTAACTAAAACCTTCTACTCGGTGCCTTGCCTTGCTTTTGATTTATCAAAATTTACTTTCCTTTTATTGAATTACTTTTTTTTCTGCTCGATAACCAAACTATTTTATTTACTGACTTGACTAATCTTCTTTACTGACCTGATATAATCAAATGTTTAGTAGAAAAAAATTATATTAACATAACCTTATCATTGTCTAACCTGTATTAGCTTCCCAATTAAGTTCTTCAACTTCACAACATTTCACTTATTCTCTCTCCTTAAATCACTTAACTTATATCATTCTTCGAATGATATGACAACTCAATATAAATTAGAAATCAATTTCTTGACATTAATGACAAAATAATAACTAATCTAATCATTCTACAATCTTGTATACCTCTTGATCTTAGTCAGTCTTCATCATCATCACCATAAGTTATAATAACAATCACCCTCTTTGATATTGATGATAACACTCACTATCAATTGATGATGGTAACACTCCCTCATTTACTCTTTGAGCTTTATCTTCTTCTTTCTTTTCTTTTCTTGGTCTCTTTTATAATCAATTGCATATTCTCCCTCTATCATTGTAATCATCAATAGCAATATTCTCATAGAAATATCCTCCTAGCATATTCTCCCTCAATAGTATATTCTCCCTCTTTGACAATAATGCCAAAGACATACTCCTGAAAAATTTGTTTAGGTAGTGAATCATACCTTAAACATACTAATTTCTCATTGTATACATAAACATTTTTCACAACTTTAGGAATCACCCAAAGAGTGAACACTAGCATCAATTCACAAAATAGATATTCTAATGAATCTTTGAAGTGATGCAGCATGCATCCTGCCTTATTGATTATTGGATAGGAGAAGAACCCCTAATTTACCTCTGCAATACTCAAAAGAATCCTTCAATAGTGGATTGGTAAATATATCAACTATCTACTCCTTCAAATTCACATAATCCAATATCAAATACTTGTCTTGAACTTGTTCTTTCAAGTAATGGTACTTGATAGAAATGTGCATTGTCTTTGAATGCATCAACAAATTCATTGATATGTTGATAGCACTTGTATTATCATAGTAAATAATAACTAGATCAATAATATCCTCTTGCATACCTTCAAGTAGTTGTTTGATCCACACAATGTTTGAATAATTCATAGTTGCAGTAACATACTCAGCCTCAGTAGTAGATTGTGAAATACAACTTTGTTTCTTACTTAGCCATGTCATTAATATTTCTCCTAAAAAGAAAGCTCCCCCACTTGTAATTTTCCTGTCATCAATGTTTCCAGCCCAATCAGCATCAATGTACACCTTTAGATCAAAATATCCTCCTTTCTTATATAATAGACTAAAATCTTCAGTCCCTTTCAAATATCTAAATATTCTTTTAATCGCAGACATGTGTGTTTCCTTTGGATTAGTAGATAATATTAAAACAATACCTATTGAATGTGCAATATAAGATCTACTATGTACAACATATTGTAGCTTACCAATCATTGATCTATACAATGTTTCATTTACTTCCTTTGTTTCATCTTCCTTTGACAATTTACAACTAGTAGTCATCGGTGTACCAACCGGTTTTGACTCTTCCATATCGAATGTATTTAAGATCTCCTTATTATACTTTGACCATGTTATGTAGATCCCTTCTCTGACTTGTTGAATTTGTAGTCCAATAAAGAATTTTATCTCTCTTATCATGGACATCTCAAATTCCTTTCTCATCTCCTCAGGAAATGATTTACACATTGACTCATTTCCTCCAAATATGATATCATCAACAAATATTTCAGCAATCAAAATCTTATCAGTACTATCACATTTCATATACAAATTGTTGTTGTCACATGTCCTTTAAAATCCAATCTCAATTAAATATGAATGCAATCTTTCATACCATGCTTGGGGTGCTTTCTTCAAACCACATAGTGCCTTATGTAGTTTACATACCATGTCCTTGTTAGTATTCTCTACAAATCTTTCAAATTGTTCAATATGAAATTTTTCTTCAAGAATACCATTCAAAAATGCAGACTTAACATCCACTTGATAAACTTTGAAACCTTTATAAGAAACATATGCAAGTAAAATTCTCACACCTTATAGTCTAGCAATAGGGGAAAATATCTCACCATAATCAATACCTTCTTCTTGAGGATATCCTTTGTAGACCAATCTTTCTTTGTTCCTTATCACATCTCCATTTTCATTTAGTTTATTCCTAAAAATCCACTTTGTACCAATAACATTCTTGTCCTTAGGTCTTGGTACCAATGACCAAGTATTGTTCTTTTCAATCTGATTGATTTCTTCTTTCATTGCATTAACCCAATCTTCATTTCAAGTGCATCCTTGACTAGTCTTGATTAAAATTTAGAAATCAAACATGTATTGTCTCTCAAATTACTTCTTGTCATGACTCCTACATTCTTGTCTCCAATTATTTTTCTTGGTCAATGGTGTCTTCTCACATACTTTTCTAAAACAAGTTCGATAGACTGTGTTCATCCTTCATTTTTAGCATTTTTAGCATGTTCATCTCTGTAGCTCGAGTAAAGTACCTGAAATTCCTTCCTGTGTATATGAATCTTTGATAATCTTCTATTTCCTTTTTTCTATTTTCTTCATTTCTTTTTGCAAACTCATCAATCCTCACAATTTCACTTTCCACAATTTTTTTAGTAGCCTTATTCATACATTTATAAGCTTTTCTATTTGTGGAGTATCCTAGGAATATACCTTCATCTCCTTTAAAATAAAACTTTCAATTCCTAGTATCTTTCATAATGTAACACTTCTAAAATTTTTAAAGTAGCCAACATTTGGTGTATGCCCATAGTTGAGTTCATAAGGAGCTTTATTTGTACCTCTCTTCAATTGTACTCAATTGAGAAAGTAGAGAAAAATACTAATGGCTTCTCTCTAGAATGTTTGTGAAACCTCTTTCTCAATCAACAATGTTCTAGCACAATAAACTATTGATATGTTCCTTCTTTTAGCTATGTCATTCTGTTGTGGAGTTATTAGTGTAGAGACCTATCTTTTGATTCCATTCTCATTGTAGACGATGGTAAATTCATCAGAGATAAATTCAACTCCTCTATCTGATCTTAAATATTTCAGTTGCTTACCTATTTCCTTCTCAAATCTTGCCTTATACCATTTAAACATTTGAAATGCATCTGAATTTTATTTTAGAAACATTACTGACATCATCCTTGAGTAGTCATCAACAAAAAAAATTGAATATCGATCACCCTAATAACTTTAAATTCTCATAGGACCGCAGAGATCAGTATAAATTAATTCCAATATACCATTAGATGAGTAAGACTTGCTTGATAAACTTGATTTGGTCATCTTACCAATCTGACATTCATTACACATAACTTTATAAGCCTTTCTTAATTTCGGTAAACCTTTGACTCTATTCTTTTTTCTCAACTTAATCATGTTATCAAAATTTACATGAGAAAGACTTTTATGCCATAACCATACATCCTCAACTTTAACAAACAAGAAAATTTTGTAGCAGTGTCAAGGTAGAATAAGTTACCTTTTGATTGTTCATCGATTCCAATCAATTCTCCAACAACATCATAATTCTTCACTTTTCTATTTTGAAACTCTAGTCGGTGACCAATGTTTTTGATTAAGGTAAAAATAGGTTTTACATGGACCCAAAACTAGAGTTTACAACAACATAAAGATAGAGCAAAAAAGTTCACAAAATGAAACACCTACTAGAAAACAATAGCAAGGACCACCAGCCGAACAGTTCAAAAGTAGAAACTAAAGAAAAAACCAAGAGCAAAACATCTACCAGCCAGAACAAGATAAATAACTATTATCATCTCATCAGCCTTCTTCTGGAGATCTTCCATCTTATGGATTGTTTCTTTCAAGTCCTTCAGCTCTTTAGGTTTTTCAGGGACCTTTCTCTGAGTGCGCCCTCTTGTTCTCATCCCCAACCCAGTGTTTCTAGCTTCCTCCTCGATGGTGTTAGTGGTTCTTTCCAGCATGTTCTTTTCTAGGTAGTTGTGCAAAATTTTTAGATTCATAATGGTCACCTTCATACCCTCATTGCTATGGTTTAGAACCCCTTTTATCATGTTGTCTTGGTTTTTGATTTTAGTTTCTAATTCTTTCATCTTGTCTTTAACCTTCTTACTCATCTCAGCAGTTCCATCCTCTTTAGAATTTTTATTTTTAACCTTATCAAAAGGCTTATTTTCCATATTTACCATCTTAGTATTCATATTTTTCATAGTTATTTCCATATCCTAGATATGGATTTTCATTTCCTGCATTTCCTTTTTCCAGTCCCTGTTCTCATCCTGTATCTCCAAATTGATCTTCTCCTTCTGCGATGAGTCTTCCCTCTAGAGGATAACAGGTTCCTCTATTTTGTTAATAATCTCTAGCATGCTTGTCTCATCCTTACCATCCTTCCCTCTTCTCGAGGTCTCCTCACCAGTATCACTAGTAGAAGGAGTTTTACCAGCCTCCTTACCATCATTCTCATGACCACCCATAATTCCCTCTGAAAGAACATCTTCATATTTATAATCCTCCTCTCTATTTTTATCATCCCCCTTGTCTAGAATAGTATTGTTCATATTTTCTTCCACAGGGGCCATCTGAGAATCAACCTCAATGGAATGAGTACCATCATCCCCTTTCTCAGCACCCTCATTATTATTAGTGGTATCTTTTGTTACTTCGTCAGAAGAGTAAACCTGGGTTCCTTCCTCTTCCTCTTCCACTTACTCCTTTTCTTCACCATCTTCATATCTAGTCTCCTCTTTATCATCATTCCCTCCTCCATCCATTCATTCATTTCCTCTTCCTGATCTTTTCCATGCTCTTCCTCTTTGTCATTGCTTGTTTCTTCCTCATCAGTGACCAATGTTATTTATTAGAGTTGATGAAAAATAACCCACAACTCCCAAGAACACCTGCACATAAACACCTGCCACAGAAAGAGAGAAGCAAACAACTATGGAGACCTAAATGTATGGATCCACAAGAGAGGAGAAATTCTTGATGTGCAAAAACAAAATTTTTAATCAATAATGAAATGTCTGAAAAAGTTACAAAGTGTTATGAGATCAATCCTTATAAAAGATCAGAAACCCTAAAAAGGGAAAACCCTAGGTTTCACAATAATAATTAATAAATTAATTAATTATTATATGCCTAAAGTTTAGCTTAAGTTGAAAGAGGTAATAAGTGACTGAATAATTAAATCAACATGATTCAATTAATTAGTAAAATACTTTATTACTCTAACACCCCCCCTTAAGATGAACTTTGGGAGAAGCTAAAAACATAGAAAAAAATAACTAAAAGAAAATGGGTCCCGACAGTAAAAGGCCTGATCAGGTACCCAAGTATAAAAGAGAGTCTCTACAAAGTGGAGAAATAGAGAAAACCACATGGGAAAAACTCTACTCCAAAAAGAGACAAAGACTAGTTTGAAGAAGCCTCCAAAACTAGGAATGTTCCAGAAAATAGGAACAAAAATGAACATGTACAACATCACTGAAGCATGAAATTGCAAACTCTTGCAAGAAGAAACTGATGATCTGAAGATCCTCCATAGAAATATGACTAGGTAGAGAAGACTGTAATCTGCATGAGTGCCCTCAAATAACACTACTCAAATCAAGAGGTAAACAAAGGCAAACACCTGAACTTGAAGATACATATGACATAAACACCAAACTCTGAAGAGATGATCAATCAAAAGCTAGAAGAGTGCATCCAAAAAAAAGGAAAGACAACATGTCCATATGGTAAATGATCTATCTCATTAGAATGCATAGGTACCTAGCCACTGCATCCGCCTAGTACATAGAATCAAATACTGAATACATAGCTCACACTATCGAACCAAGGAAGTAGTAGAACCAATAGTAGAAACCCCCTCATACTACTAACAAGGGAGTAATGAAAAGTACACTGAAAATATCATCCAATATGAATTGCATGATGAAGAAGAATCTGAAACATCGAATGTGCAGAGAGAGTACAAACACATATAGAGATACTTGAGGCTAATGTCATTGGATGAATGCTCACATGATAAAAGAAGATGGCAAACAAAGGCAAACATCAAAACCCCCTTGGCACTTTATAATGGAGTGTGAGTACATAAAGCATAGACATGTGCAAGATCCCATACATACAATAAAATGATAGTTTATCTCAATGCGTGTGCATAAAAGAATGCTACATAAATGAAGTATACATTGTTCAAAGAAGAGCGAAGACTACTAAAACAAAAGAACAACCTAAGATGAGCCATCCCTCAAAGGGAAGAGATCCCAGGACCTGTAACATCCAAGATATCCACAAGATTGAAAAAATGAAAGAATTGAAATAAAATTAACCTGGAGAAAAATCTGGAAAAATGACTTAAAACACTAGAAATATCTCTGAACAAGTTTTCCAATGATATATCGTTTGCCCAAAAGGGAGTACAGATGCACAAGATAGAGCTCCCAGAGTGCAGAACTGAACATCTAGATTTGAAAGTGAAAAACACTATCAAAAAAGAAAAAAAAAGAAAATCAAACCTACAGATCCGGAAAGATCTCATTATAATCTTTCCGACGATATCTCGTTTGCCGAATTTCAACACCGTATGCTCAAGATATGAGCAAAAAACCAACAGTTGCACTAGAGGGCCCAAAGAAGGTGTCTGGAAGGATCTGAGGATGGGTGACATCAACAAAAGGAAAAAATCAAACATGAAACCATTAGATTTGATAAAATTTCAAAAAGAGCTTTCCAACAATATCTCATTTTCTGAAAATAGAGCCCAGATGCAAGAGAAATGGATCCTGGAATGCAAGAGGTCTGAAACACCGAGAGCCCAAAAAACATTTGACTTTGACAACAAAAAATAGCACAAAAATGGAAAAATAATGAAACCATACTAGCACAAATAGATCAGGCTCAGAACCAACTTTTTGATGGTATATCACACACCTGATTTCGATCCTAGATGCCTGAGATATTCACAAAAATGTGCCTACCTGTCTGAATGTCTTAAAAAAACTATGCAAAAGGCATAAAAAAAAGCTAACTGGTTGTTAGCCATGACCACCGGCAGTCAAAATCAGTGGTCATGCTAGTGGTTATCACTAGATGACATTGTAGCAGGGTGGAAAAAAATACTCAAATAACTGGAAAGATCTCAGAACAAGCTTTCCAACGATATATCATTTTCCCTAAATGAAGTTCGGATGCACAAGATAGAGCTCCTAGATTGAAAAATTGAACATCTAGCTTTGACAGTAAAAAAAATACCATCAAAAAGGAAAAATCAGATATTCAAACCTCCAGATCTGGATAGAGCTCAGAACCAGCTTTTCGATGATATCTCATTTGCCCGATTTCGACACCGTATGCTCAAGTTATGAGAAAAAAACCAACTGCTGTGCTGAAGGGCCCAAAATGGTGCAAATGATGATGATGCATACTGATGTCATCAAATGATGGGCTTAAATTTGATGAACAAATGGCTGTCACCACCGAATTTTTTTTTGTTTTTGCAAAATCTCATGCGCGCCTCGGGATCCATGGAAGGCCGTACACATTTTTGCCTCAATTTGCATGCCATTTTTGGTCTCAATTTGTATGCTAGATAGTAAATTTTTTTTGTCTCAGTTTGCATACCAAAATGGTACAATTTTGCCTCAATTTACATGCCACTACATACAAATTCCATCTCGGGAAGCGTGCCAAGATGTCTAGTACAAAAGGCCCCAAAATGCAAAGTTATCCAAATTGGATGTGCCTTATATGGATCTAGGGGTTTTTGGGTGCTACGAGCTCAATGGCGAGGTCTGTTTGGGTCCAAAGTGCCTTAGGATCTATGACAAGGCTTGTTCCAAAACAAAATTTTCCACAGATTCTAACTTTGTTCAAAATTGACAAATTTTATATGGATCTGGGGGTTCTTGGGCTCTCTGAACGCAATGGTGAGGTCTATTTGAGCCCAAGGTGACAAGAAAAAGAGGTCCCCCTAGATCTGATAGAAAACCCTCTAAAACTACAAATCTGACATACAGGGCCAAATCTCTCAGGAAGAGGATAGGGGCAAATAGATCTGAAGCTCTGATACCATATTGGAGTTGATGAAAAAAAACTCACAGCTCCCAAGAACACCTGCACGCAAAAAAATGTCACAGGAAGAGAGAATCAAACAACTATGGAGAGCTGAACGTATGGATCCATGAGAAAGGAGAAATCTTTGATGTGCAAAAACAAAAGTTGCAATCAATAATGAAATGTCCGAAAAAGTTACAAAGTGTTATGAGATCAATCCTTGTAAAAGGAGATCAAAAACCCTAAAAAGGGAAAACCCTAGGTTGCACAATAATAATTAATAAAAAAATTAATTATTATATGCCTAAAGTTTAGCTTAAGTCAAAAGAGATTATAAGTGACTGAATAATTAAATCAACATGATACAATTAATCAGTAAAACACTTTATTACTCTAACATTATTTAATTATGCAAGACTCAACAAGTCATACTTTAGTCCTTGAACCCAATAAGAATTATCACATTTAATCTTTTCATTCAACATAATGGATCCTTTTCCTCTTACAGAACATGGAGCATCATTCCCAAATCTAACAAATCCTCCATCATATTCTTCCAAATTTTCAAACTTATCAATGTCACCAACCATATGATGTGAACAACCACTATCAATTATCCATGGGTTAGTATTACTCACTTGATAAATAAAGGATTTTTCATCTTCATACCTTTCATCTTCTAAATCATCCTTCACAACAACATAGACCACTTCCTCACTTTCTTTTGTGTCTTCAGATTCATCATCGGTTATTCCTTCCTCAACTAGGGAGCATGAATTCTTTCCTTTATCCTTTTAGTATCTAAACCTTTAGCATCAGTTCTCCTTCTTGTCACTTTTATCATTCCTATCAATATCAAAAAAAATGGATGCAATGTGACCAACCTTTTGGTAGTTAAAATATTTTAGAGGCAATTTACCTTTATACTTTTCTTTTCCTCTTGGTGGCCTCTTTTCCAGTAGTTCTTCCAATTCTTCTTGTTCTTTTTCCTTAGTTAGGATACTGCCATAGTCACTTCCACCTGAACTATGGTAACTATATCTTTCTCTTCTTGAACTTCCAATGCTCAAAGATGATTTAAAAGATTTTTCAATCTTCGGTAAACTATTATCAAAATCACTAAGCTAAACTGATGTTAGCTTACCGATCAAAGCATCAAGTGTAACAATGTTATTAGGTATGGATCTTAGTTCCTGAATAGAAGAGACTTGAATAGCATATTTCAGTGTAAGAGTTTTGATAAATTTTCTTACCACTTCTTCTCTAGTTAATGTTCCACTAGCACCTTTGATATCACTTACCACTTCCTTAATTCTGAAACTATATTGTGCAATTGTTTCTTCTTCTTTCATTCTCATCTCATCAAATTTTCTTCTTAGACTATCAAACTTTTCTTTTTGAACATGCATATCACCTCCATAAACAAGTGCAAGTTTATCCCACATCTCTTTTGTTGTACTATAATCCTTTATGTCATTAAACTCAACATTGGTTAGGGAAGAAACAATTTCAATCATTACCGAGTTGTGTTCCTGATTTTATCTCATCTGATCAAGTGTCATAGGTCCAGGAGGTGGTGGAGTGTAGTCATTATCCAAATGGTTGAGTGTAGATTCTCCAATTCTAGATAGGCATAACCTCATCCTGCTTTTCCATTTAGAGAAACTCTCCTTGTTCATCTTGGGTACTTCTCTCCTATACATCTTTGAATCTTTTACTCAAGTCTTTCTAACTTATCCCTTTAGAGTACTTAGCTTTGATACCAATTGTTGGATTATGGAGAGGGGGAGTGAGTCAGTAATCCTTGATTATTTGTACCTTAAAAAATTTCTCTGATTCAACTCAGTTTCAACTAAGTCAAACACACCTCAACATTAACCAATAAAAATAAATTAACTTTATCAATCAACAATATCATTCACAATAGATATTCAACACATATAACACCAGTACTTAATGTGGAAACCCAATTTGGGAAAAATCACCATGGGAATTTTCACCCACTAAAGAAATACTCTTTTGAAGTATGCTCGGTTAAAAGTTAACATATTACAATGCACATTATTTAATGTGACCCTATTAGGGGATTTTCTTGAGATCTATTAGGATCTTCACCCTTTTAGGAGTGGTTTAGTTAAAGGTCTTCAAGCACTCTTCTATAATGTCACCTCTTTCAACGATTTTCAATAAGACTGTTAGGTCCACTTGGTTAAGAGATTTTTCTATTACAAAAGTTAATAAGAAACAGTGTATAAATTGATCTAGAAATATGCAACTACCTTTGCTTAATCAGATCCTTTGTGTGGTCTTTGTCTTCACTTTCAACTAGCTTCAACACTTCAATAATATCAGCTTTTTGACTCAAATTTCAACCTTTTCCTTCTTCACTGCATCATTTGGTGACTCATCAACACTTCAACTTTCTAGCCATCTCTTCATACAATTTCATCCTTTATATAGACTTTGTTTTGCCTCTTAATCTCTTTTCTTACATTTTCCTTTGATTAATATTAGCCATCCAATCACCCTCATAAACTAATTTAATGAATTTAGAGCTCGGTTAAACATTTTATCATCACCTCAGAACTTGAACTTTCTTGAAACTTGTACCTTCACTTTTTGCCACTTAGATCTATACCATAGATCATCACCTTGAATTTTCCTAATTTTAGATCTCATCAACTAAGTCTTCCTCATGTTTAGAATCTTCTAGCTCATCATAGATCATCATTAAATGTCATTTTGATGCTTGTATTTAATTTCTATTCCTCACTCAGTGGCTAACTCCTTTTTCTTGAATTGAAATTCTATTTACTTCGCTCGGTAACTAAAACCTTCTACTCGGTGCCTTGCCTTACTTTTGCTTTACCTAAACTTACTTTCCTTTTATCAAATAATTTTTTGTTTGCTCGGTAACCAAACTATTTTGTTTACCAACTTGACTAATCTTATTTACCGACTTGATATAATCAAATGTTTATTAGAAAAAAATTATATCAACATAACCTTATCATTGTTTGGTCTCTGTTAGCTATCTAATTAAGTTCTTCAACTTCACAACTTTTCACTTATTCTCTCTCCTTAACTCACTTAACTTATATCAGACTCTGAATGATATGGAAACTTAATATAAATAACTAATCTAATCATTCTACAATCTTGTATGCCTCTGATCTTAGTCGGTCTTCATCATCATCACCATCAGTTATAGTAATAGATACAACATAAGTATAGGTATCTAGTTGACCTTTAGGCAATGAGAAGGAGTGACTAAGTTAAACAAAAATAGACCCTAGAGATCCCAGTGTAGCAACCTGGGCTCTGATACCAGACATAACGTCCCCGCTAGGGAACCCATAAGGAAAAGGTCTAAAGTACAAAGAAAAACAACTATTTTTTTTATATCATTACTAAGAAATAATTTGATAATCCTACATATGAACATGTCTTTAAAGGTTCCCTTACATTTGTTACTAATATTAAAACCATTGATTTAATTAACCAACTTATGAATTCATTCTCTTACCTACTTTACATAACATTTATTTTTTAGAAGAGAGATAGGAATAAATAACATATTACTTCCTTCATAAGCTTAAGTACATTTATCTCTTCATCTTTTAGTTTCTTTCGTATTAACCATGTCCTACACATAATTCATTTGTGCTTACCAAAACATAAATAAACTTGTAGTTCAGAAATCTTTAATTTCAATTACATTTCAATATTCATTAGAGAGATAGGATAGAAAGTACATAACTATAATCCTTAATTACAATTTTATGATTTACCAATAAACATTCCTTTTTGATATTCCTAAAACTACCCTTCCCAATTACATAACTTCTCTCTTTCACTTTCCTTTAGAATTACATCAATTTTCCAAAGAGGCTTATAATAGATATTCACATTTTGAATTACAATAGATATAAGTACATGATACAAAAGTGTAAATCTTCATCACCATCCAAATCCTGAATCCAAGCCAAAACATGAACCACAAACAACATCTCAAAAAAGATTTTCCACCCAACCATGTGGAACTGTGAAGTCACACCCCTCGTGATAGGAGACAAAACCAAGATAGTCACAAGGCCTAAGGCAATATAAGGCTAAAGAAACCATTCAACCAAATACCAAAAAAATAAAGGTAACAACATAACAAAATACCACCATGCTACAACACAAAGGTAAGGGTTCCAAAATACTATCTAGGTGAGTGTCATCACACAACTTTTGTAGTGGGATCCACCCTGACAACCATGTAACCCTTGTCCCCTTTTTATGTTAAGGATCCACCATAGCAGTTATTCATTGTATTGGTACTCCAATATGTCTATGCAGACTAAAAAATCACTTATCTTTTATTGTCTTTTAGAAACCCCCCGCCCAAGTTTGTTTTATGGTTATCACTTGACTAAGAACCCACCCATAGGATCTCCTAGTGGCCACTTTGGGCCTTGGAACCTATGGTGAGCTACTCACCTAGGGTACGTAGTTTCCCTATGCAAAACATGCCATCATAGAATTGAAAACACATCAAGAGCCCTGTTCCATAGGTTTAGGAAACTCTCCTATGCACTCAGACCCTCAGGATGAGTCCAAACTTTAACCATTTGCAAAATAAGAATAGGAACAATGGATATAAAATACAAGACACCTTAATCACTTTTTTATGGTGTCCTTATGTAGTATAATGAAATATCAGAGAGTTAAAAAGATACAAATAGGGTTTAGGACACAAAATCAAAAGACACAGACCAAAACCCATACCATAAAGTATCAAAACTGAACCCCATGACCCATGAAGCCTATAAAAGTATTCTCATAGGATGATATGTGTATTCCCATAGGGTAGTATGAGTATTCATGAACATGCATCTTTACTCATACAAGATCCTATTCAAAAACTCCTAGAATCACTTCCAAATTGATTTTACAACCAAAATTGAGCATGAAGAGGTTTCGAGGAAGGTTTTCTGAGATAGACCTAGTTGAGGTTTCCTAGTACCACATCCAGATCTCCCCTCGAACTCATAACATCCCTCCATTCAATCAAAAACTAAAACTATGTACAAAATTTAACAAAACACTGACATAAACTGTATAAACGTTTAAAAAGGAAAAAATACTTCCATGACTTCCTAAAGCTTCGTAAATCTTCCTAAACCATGAATAGATAGAGGTATGAAATCCCTTACAAACATAATTCCAACAAACAAGCATCCCAGGTAGGAATTTAAAAGAGTAAATCCACCTACAAATTTCCACCATACTTCTAAATTATCCTTATTACTCAACCGAACACACTTCTAACATCCATTTCCTAATAAAACATCTTAATTAAATAAAAGATACAATACAGATAAATGAATATAATATTTTTAAATATAACATACACACACACACACATTTTCAGACATTAAGGTATTATTCCTGGTTCCAGATCTTATGATGCAGAGGGGTGTGCTCTGTCCTAGCCTAATATCCTAATCAGTAGGATAACTCATCAGCAAGCATGTGAGATACAACTTCCCACATCAAATCTCCATTCAAGGATTCACTTCCTAGGCCATTCCCATGCACCTAGTGCCTCCAACTTGCCAAAATCTTGTAGCAATACTTCCACACTTGTCCTATCACATTATAACACCATAACATGGCCTATGAAACATGTTTAATCACATATCCAAGTCTGGTCAATAGACTTGTTACACAACTCCACTCCAAGAGCCCAATCCCCTTGTAGCCCTGTTAAACCATTTATCTTCCCTTAACTCAATACTTTCCCAAAAAACTAGGAAAACTATGAATAGTTTTGGATACCCTTTTAAATTATATAAGACATACCCCAAAACCAAGCTAGGTTACTTTAGACCAAATACTAGATCCCTTACCCTCACAGCAACCAAATAGGCCTAAAATGTACCCAAATACAAAGCAACTCCTAAGAGAACTTTCTACATTGACTCCTAACCATGAAAAAGTCTTGGATAATGATTAGAAACAACAAATTATCAAGGTTTTAGGGAACCAACACTTTCCTATACTTCTAAGTATCAAACCCTCACTTCTAGGGTCATTAGGCTAGGGCTTTATCAAATAGACTCTTACAAACCTCTCCAGATCCTCCCAATGGACCTAAAACCTCAAAATGGAGCCTAATAACCAATATATATCATAAAATATACCCCTCCTTCAGAGTATATTCCCAGACTAATAGCTAGTGCTATTCAGTGCACCCTCAATCAACATTTTGTCTCCATTTGTGGTCTCTTCGACAATAACCCTATACATCACTACATACAAATAATTACAAGGAAATAATCTACATTTTTAGCTTCCTCCCAAAAGTCACAGGGGTTACAAAAAGTGGGGGAAGCTAAAAAATCATGGAGACTTCAAAATAAACAATGTTGATTGCACAAAACTTTGTTCAGGAACACACTAATAAATTTGGCATCGATTTGCGACGGCTATGTGTCGCAATTGTGACAGCCATGTGTTGCAATTGTGACAGTAATAGACATCACTTTTTTTTAGTTACAAAACATGACGTCTTTCCATTTCCGTCGCAATTATGACTTTAATCTATCGCTTGGGAAGCCGCATGCAATCATGCGATAACCGTCACAAGTGCGACGAATACCCGTGCAACTGCGACGGCTTGTCGCATGGTCACATGCGCTTGGGAAGCCGCATGCGATCATGCGATAACCATCGCAAGTGTGACGAATACCCGTGCAACTGTGACGGCTTGTCGCATGGTCGCATGCGCTTGGGAACCCGCATGCAATCATGCGATAACCATCGCAATTGCGACAAACACTCGAAGCAAATGCGACGGGAGTGGGCATCGCCTATACAGCACCCCCGTCGTAATTCACTGTGTGTGCGTCACAATTGCGATGAATACAAAATAAAATGAAATTTTTTTTCTAGGACAAATTAACCTGTTCTGGGTACAAATTACCCCCGTCGCAATTCGCCTATGATTAAAGAGTCTAGTGGAAAGACCGAGTGTTAGTTCTCTTTGACTATGAAGAAAGTCTGTGAAGTTGGAGCACAGTTGGTGGGAAAGGAGGTACACAAGGTATACAAGAACCTGTCGTCACTGACAAAACAACAGACTATGAATAACATTGTGAGGAGTTATGGGTAAATAATGTGTTGAATGTTTACAAAAGACTTGTTCATTCAATAGTGTAGAGCTTTGGTAAGGAGTGCCCTAGCATAAGCAGGGGTAGGAGAGTTTGAATTCTCACACAAAGTTTAGTTGAAAACACTATTTTTCACTGTGGATACCAAGGCTCTACATCACATATATCAGATATAAATGGCACAAGAATTAGGGGCTAACCTGGCATGTAGATGGTGATGATCGGCTATCTTTTGCTGGACTTTCCAGACCAACAACAGCCTTCGGATCAAGCAACACCTTCCTGAAACAATAAATGGTTAATTAGATCAAGCAACACCTTCTTGAAATAGTTTCGGGGCCATGTAGCAAGGTGTACCTCATTTTGCTTGTGGCAACTGCATAAACCATAAAAATATGTAAACTTGGAAGTTCAGGTCAAAACATAATGAACAACAATTGAAAACAAGTTAGATGTAATTTTGTACTTGTTGCCCTCTTGAGACATTACAAAACAACACAATAATAGAGAAAAATGACTTGAGGAACAAATTGTTTTGAAATATCACTGAGCCACCTTGCCAGGCCAAAATCACAAAGCTGAAGCATGTATAAAAACATACAAGTCATCATTCTTATTATAATACACAAGAAAATCATAGAATTTGTATTAAACTAAAGATATAATTAATGCATATGCAACAACTAAACACAAATACAATAGAGTAATTACCTTCAGGTGGCCATTTTCATCTAGTAATATATTTGATGGCTTTAGATCACAATATATTACACCTTTTGAATGCAAAAACCTGAATATATTTGATTAACAATATTAAAAAAACTGATTTTAAATAGACCCAAATTGTTGTACATGATGCAAGGTCAGTGTACATTACTGTAATGCTTGGACCAAGTCATGTGCAAAGTCATGTATAGATTCCTCTGGGAGCTGGCTATCCTACATTGAACAAGTTGTAATATCCTGTTAGTGTTATCCTGAAAGGGCATGCACTCCTATGGTGGGATCATGAGGAGGCTGAAAGAAGGAAAAAAGGTAAGTCTAAAATCACTTCTTAGGATAGAATGGTTTCAAAAATGAAAAGTAATTTCCTTCCTAAAGATTTTGAAGTTCAAATGCATAAGAAGATGTAGGGCTTAAAGAAAAAGGACTTGGATGTAAAGGCATACACGGATGAGTTCTACAAACTGAGCATGAGATCAGGTTTGGATGAAGAAGAAGTTGTCAAGGTTGCAAGATACTTAGGAGGTTTGAAGTTTGCCATTCAAGATGAGTTTACTGCTGCAAATCCCAGGATTGTGAAAGAGTGTTATCAGATTGCTTTAAGGATAGAGGAGATGAAAAGGAGAAGTGAAAGACACAATGCTAGGGGAGGATCTTCCATGAGAGGAAGAGGAAGAACAACTCAAGTTTGGGAGGAGAAGGACAAAGGTCCTAGTTCTGATTCTAGAGGAGGACAAAATTAGAGAGGTGGTAGGAGTGGACAAGGAAGGGGGAGTGGTTTGTTTATAGGTACATGCTTC
Organism: Chamaecyparis obtusa; assembly: GCA_027943335.1. Classification (NCBI taxonomy): domain Eukaryota; kingdom Viridiplantae; phylum Streptophyta; class Pinopsida; order Cupressales; family Cupressaceae; genus Chamaecyparis; species Chamaecyparis obtusa. The sequence goes on along the minus strand of BSBK01002892.1, from coordinate 395,900 downwards.
ACATGTGGAAAGGTGGGGCATCAATCCTACCAATGTCCTGACAAAGAGAAGAGGGTACACCTAGTCTAGGAAGACAACAAGGAAGAAATGCCAAAAGGTAATGCAGACCCTGAGACAGGAGAATTCTTAATGTTTAGGAGAGGCAAGGAATGGACACTGAAAGTAAGTATTTTCAAGACAAATTGTTTGATACAAGGTGAAGTTTATAAATTAGTCATAGATTCAGGTACTTGCAGCAATTTAATTTCATGGGATGTTGTCAATGCATTGAAGTTGCCTAATCAACACCATCCTAAGCCATACTATGCTACATGGGTGGAAGACAATCAGAATTTCATAGTGCATCATCAGGCCATGGTAACCTTTTCAATAGGTGAGTACACTAATCAAGTACCTTGTGATGTTGTCAATATGAACTGTGCACATGTCATCCTAGGTAGAACTTGGCAAGTCTCTAGGCGAGTTGCACATGACTGCTACACCAATGTTTATACCTTATGGAGTAATGGAAAAAAGATTTAATTGACAAAATTAACTTGCAAAGGGCATGAGTCTCTTCTCATAGGAAGTATTAAAGGACTTGATACTGGTCAGACAAAGGATAGAACAAAGATAAGACAGCAAGAAGTGATGAAGGGTAAAAGATAGAAAATACTGAATTCTGTGACAGGGGTAAGGGCAGAATTTCAAGGTGGTGAAGGAGTAATGGTGGGTGATTGGTACTATCCTATCTAAGGACATGATAAGGATAGTAAGGAGATGAAGAAACATCAGGTGAAAGGACAGTTAAGGCACTGTCATAGGTAGACAGAAAATAGGACTGTTCAGACAGTAATGAATATAACTGAAACAACAAGGGTGACTGCCTCAAAGGCAAAGATTATAAAGGCTAACCCATGTTTGAAGTTTTTTCATGTAGGTACTAGGAAGAGAGGGAATTTTACATTAGGGGACTTCATTCCCAAGCATCAAGTGCAGAGACATGGAGAAAGAGCAGTCATCAATGCAAGACAATGTTCTTGGGACAAGAACAACTTTCAAGGTGGTGAATTTGATGCAGGGGCATCATATGCTCTTCATGGGCATAGTGGAGATCCAGGCCATCAAAGAGATCATGGAGCATCTCATGTCATCAATTGGTCAATCCTAAAGCCAATCATGGCATTTGAAAGGACAAAAAGTTACAATGTTGGATGATGTCTTGTTAAAATTCATATTGCAAAAGTTGTAATTGATCCCTGGAAGAGGATCTAGAGGATGTTTAGGATAGAGAAGTCATTAGGTAGGGTCTAGTAGGATGTTATAACAGTCTCAAGTCATTGCATAAGTTAAAATGTTCAATAAGTTCATTTAAACATAGTTTGTTGCTTATAAAAAATTCAAATCTTGTATGTAATGGCTACATGAGTATTTTGCATGGAAAGTAGTATTAGTTTGTTTTATGCTTAATTGAGCCTCCCAACTACCTAAATTTGGTTGAGGCAGGTGGGGGGAAGATTAATAAATACCCAAAGGACCATTGTACGGGTAGATTGAAGGAGGACAATTATTGATTTGTATGGACTGTCTCAAATAGTGAATAATAACATTCCAGTTTGCACTATTTCATTGGTATCTTGAACTTTTCTTTGGTTTTTCTTGTCATGAATATGAATTAGGAGGGTTATTATTGTTACATGGTTCACTGTTATATAGATTTCAGATTGTTTTGAAGGATTTCACATGCCACTAACATTGTAACAGACAGATTTCTCACAGTTTTGGGGACAGTTTTGATTTCTTAGTGAATAATGAGCCTCTCATGATCTTCTAGGGCCCAGGAGGCATGAGAGGAATGTTGTCTAACATGTACAATATCAGCCTAACAATTTATGATGCAGAAATACTGAAAGGACAGTGAGAATGTTGAAGACAAGGGAGTGTTCCAAGAGGAAATTGATGGCTAACATGTAGCAGCAGAAGATTTACCTAAAGAAGAGGGTTGTGTGATGACTTGGAAGACCCTAGGGTGTTGATATAAAGGTGTTTGAAAAATAGTTTGATCTCCAAGGTCAGTGGAGATAGGATTTTGGTGAAACCCTCATGAAACAAGGGTTTGGAGAGCCTATAAAGGTGAGTTGAATGATTCTTTATGAATGTGACTGAAATCATTTGGATCTAGTATTTTTATGCTATAATATGATTTTTCTAATAATTTGGAGTGGTGAAGAGTGATATAAAACACAGTTTCTTTGTTATTTGTTTGATTTTGATGCCATTTGAAGGCCACATTATGAAGGAAGTACAAACTGGTCCAAAGGAGTTGTGTTTAAATTTGACATATGTTTTGCATCCCTAAAAAGGGTATCCCAAAATATAATTTTTTTGTCTACTTGTTTGGAAGAAGTCAGGGAAAAAGGTGGAAAAATGGTTCAGGAGGGCTAATTGGGGTTCACAGGGCTAGAAGGGGATTTGAAGAGTTCTATCAAATGGGTATTGCTTTGGTCCACAAAATTGGTTGAATCCCATTGAATATAGGTTGTGAACTTCATCTAAATATATCTTGTCCGTTTGGAAGCCAAGTTGAGTCATTTTGGGTATTTAGCCTCTAATAGGCCTAAAGGGTTAGTAAGGAAAGTGCATTGTTGAAGAAACATCTATACTATTTCCACCACATCTGCATGCCACTCTGCATCACAATCAACACTTAGGTTTCTATAGACCAATTGCAAATGCCCATAACACCTTCCAAGGAGAAAATGAATGCAGGATCAAGTTCTGACATTGCAGCCACTGCTACGGATGGTCATTGCTCCATGCTTCCCCCATTGATGGTGTAGTAAAATTTTCCATTAGAACTAGTATGATTATTTGACAAAAATTGTTTTTTTATATTTTTTAGAAGAAAAACCATTCCCCTATTTACTTATAGAGGTCCCAGAAATTTGTATTTTTTTGTAAGGCGGGTAGATGATTCATCATGCCATGCATTTTGCTCTTCTCATTACAGTGTAACTTGAACATTATATTTTGCCAATACAATGCTTGGTCCATATCTATATATTTAAATATTACTCCAAGTTTTTGGTCCAAATATGTATGCATGCTCCATATGTCTATCTATTATGTATCTACTTACATATACATCCAATTTTACACACATGCGTCCATATATATGCACATGTACAAAAATATTAACCAGTCTGTTTGTAATATATATACACATGCATGTGTGTGTGTGTGTGTGTGTGTGTGTGTGTATATGTATGTATAAATACATGAATATATATGTCCACACACACACACACACACACACACACACATATATAGGTTAATTATATGCTGTTGAAAATATGTATTATACATGCCATCTTTGAAGAAATAGATCAATCAATGTGATTCATACAAAAAAATAGATTGGTACACACACACACACACACACATATATACACATAGATATATATATATATCTATGTGTATATATATATGTGTGTGTGTGTGTGTGTTTGTACCAATCTATTTTTTTGTATGAATCACATTGATTTATCTATTTCTTCAAAGATAGCATGTATAATTCATATTTCCAACAACATATAATTAACCTATATTATTGACCTATATGTTTGATTAGAATAATTAAATGGAAAAATAAAAAGGAAAAGAAAAATATGAATCTGAATAAAAACAAAATATGAATCCAAATATAACTAAGAATTTATGGGTCATTGCCTTAGTATAGTTTATTAACCTCACCTGAAATTAATATTGGCTTTATCCCCCCTTTATGCATCTTGACAATATTGATTTCTTCCTCCCTTAATGCACCTGGAATCAATAGTGAATTCATATATTACATGCAAAACATATTACAAGTCAAAGGTGTAATTTCACGAAACTACAATTACAAACTTAATGACTACCTTAAGAAATTGTTTATTCAGCCAATAATATAGCATAAAAAAATCCCATTAACATTTACAACATATTTCATGAAAAATAAGTAAAAACTAATTAACATCCCAACTCCGGCAAAAGATTTCTTGCATGGATAACAAATCCATAATGTAGAGAAAACATCATTCCTTCAAAGATGTGTGAATACACACCTTTAAAATATCAATGGGTACACATGCAAAAAACCAGAGTGTTGGTATATTTGAAATTAAGTAATCAATATACTAGAGTTCCAAGAACTAGAGTAAATCATGAACTAATTAATAGTTACCATTTGGAGTAATTAATCCCAAATTTTGACTGATCAAACATGCAAAAAGTATAGTGTCTAGAATTTTAAGTTTTTGAGAGATTTTACGATTTAGCCTATAGTCTGAAGTACTCCAAACACTTCAATCTAGATGGTAATAAAAACCAAAATAGGGATAAGAAATGTGTTTATTATGACAAGAATAAGGGACATAGAACCTAGTAAGTAAATCAAAGAAGTGCTCATAAAAAATTACTATAAAATCAAGATTAAGACTCGGTTGTCTGAACTTTATTGGGAGTACCTATCAAGTCCATCAAAGGTGGTGGTTTTGTTGGTTGGGTTTTTTGTGCTTTTGTTGACTATACTACAAATGTACTGCTTTGTGCATAATTGTGAGGTAGAGCCCTATCTAAAGAGCTAACGCTCGCAAGCATTTCAGGCCCTTTGGCTAGCTTGCAATCTCACTACCCATAAAAGTGCCACCAATGATAAATTCAAGAAGAGTTTGTAGGCTTATGCCATAAAAGTTTTCTGAGTTTCTAGGATTATACATCATAAAACATCTATTAATTTATGGGATTATACGCTATATAAAATAAAATCCATTTTGGTGGAAGTGAATTTGAAAACCAAATTTGTGGGGTTGTGGGAGAGGGGAAAAATGAAGAAGACAAAAATCCTTAACAAAATGATATCATGTCCCACAACAGTTCAATGATATAAAATGGTGCCAGAATATGAATTGTAACTCAAAAACTTGTTGACCCATTGATCTAATCAGATGCATTATGAAACACAATTTAAAAAATCTCCACCTCCGTATACATATCAAAATGAATCTGCTACAAAAAATATGCAGTTAGAATTTCACTGTAAAAAATGAATTTCATCTCATTCTACCTTGTGGGAGAGAGTCTCCATTAGCAACATGATTGTCCATGCCTTGTAAAATCCCTTTACCTATCTATGATTCTACAAGCTGGGTTATCTTAGAACATGAATATACAATTCAATTTAATGGACCAGTGAGTAGAATAAAGTATAAAGTAGTGATTGATGAGCAAAATTGTGTAGGCAGGAAAAGTTCTTTCAATATGACCAGTAGTTTAGTTTGGGTTGAACTGTTGGTCACTTAGATTCTAGATTGTTGAATAAGGAGGAGCAACTCATCAATTTCAATGCCATGATGACTTGCTTAACAAAATGGCATCCTATCCCACAACAGTTCAATGATATAAAATGGTGCTAGAGTATGAATTGTAACTCAAAAACTTGTTGACCCATTGATATGATCAGATGCATTATGAAACAAAATTTATGAAAATGTGCCTCCGTATACATATCAAAATGAATCTTCTAAAGAAAATACATAGCAATAGACATGAGCATACCTGCAATTGTCACATAGCATACATGATATCTCGTAAGACTGCACAATACAGTTCTAGGGGATCCGAGCAAGTGGGTTTTAAAGATATCTCCTCCATGGGCCTTCATCCTCCGCTCCAAAAATTCATGAAATGAATTGGCCCTTTGGAAAGCTATAAATAGTAGACTCTCACCTAGTAGCGGCCAGCCAAAACTACCCAATGGTAAATTAGGGTTTAAAGAAGGGTTTCTGAGAATAAATAGCAGAAACATTTTTCTTGTTAAACGAGATCATGTTGCATATCCTTAAATATAAGGTTTGCATGATAAAGGGAAGAGAGGGTGACACAAAATGAGGAGGAAGTGAAGTTTAAAATCATACCTTTCTCGGCCTTTTGGATTCTGAATGTACAATCCAGTAGATCCCTTTCGCCGTAGAGATGCCTAGCCGCAGAGATCTCCTCATCCAACGGCTGCAAAAATCCCTCTCGACGCTATTATAGAAATGACTAGCATTTTCTTTTCTTTTTTTTTTTTCTTATATCCCATTAACATCGCAATTGCAATGTTGTCGGGGTATAATTGAAAAAAAAAAGCCAAAAAGACATAACATTTGCCCGCTGTTGCAAATTGTCGTCGCAATTTCACCCCAAATGTATTAGTGACAGTCAAGATAAACTTGGATTCTTTGCTTCCAAACTTGATAAAACAAGATTATAATGACATGGAAATAATAGAAAATCAAAATAAAATCATTTAACTTCATCTTCCACACCATATCAAATGGTTCCAAGAATTTAAAAACACAAAGTCAGGGATTGTGCCTTTGTGACCAGAATGACTGTTTGCAAGAATGTATATTTGTTTATTGATTCAAACCATTACAATGGTTCTCCAGACACCATACCTCTAAATTATTATCAAAATCACATTGATATTCATATAATATATCCTCTACACTCTAAACACTAACAATAACAAATAACTAACTCCCTAAAACTGACTGCAACAGTCCTAAATCAACTGTCACCTAATTGCAAGTTTGTAAAAGTTTGTCAAGTTGACACCTAAAGTTTTCAACTCGACCATTACAATCCTTATTTGTATTTTTTATTATTAAAACCACCTTCTAAAGGTCTTTTTAGGATTCATTCCTAATATCTATACCTTGACTAACCCTTAGACCCACTACTAGCCCTCACTAGGCTTATTTTGCATATAATGCAACATTACATATCTTAAGCACTTTGAGTGCATTTTACATATTTTAATGGATCTAATCACCATATTACATTAAATATTGACCTTAAAGGTCTTAAATAACCTTATTTATCCTTGGATCATCAAGTGACCCCAAGGAGTGCTCTCCTAGCCTAAAGGTGCCAACCATGGCTTACATTCACATGTTCATGATCATATCACACAAAATGACTAATAACATTACAAACATCATTAAATGATCAATCTTGGTCTCATTAAAATTCCAATGACCCTTCACGGTCATGTCTTCAAATCCCTAGGATCCAATAGTGACCCTGGTGTACCTTCATGTCCTTGGTGCTTTGCATCATCCTACCTGGAGGCCTGTAGAGAAAACCTTTTAATGTTGAGAAATCCTCATCTCTCCACTTTCATGTATGAATTAGAACCTTCCTTCCAAGCTTTAGGATGATGGTTTTTCTCATTGCAAACACCCCCAACTCCTTCTGAGACCAAAATCCTCCTTCCTTAGAAATATTCTCCTAACTCCAAACTATACCCTCTATTCTAAAATTTCTTCTCTGAATCCAATCTATCAATTTTTCCTTCCTAAAACCCCAATTTATCAATTTCTCCTCTCCTCCCAAACCATCAATTTTTCATAATTCAAATAGCCAACCATATGGTTGGAGAAGTTGCTTTATGGGAAGCAACTGCTCCAACTACTATAGTTGGTTCACAAATCAAACTACTCCCATACATTTTCATGAACCTTAATTAAAGGTTTTAATGTTAATTAGCTTATTTTACTTTACCAAAATAATAAATATGTTAAAGATAAATAAGATTACCAAATAACTCATATAGCTTAATGGTAAACTAACTAGCCCAACTCCTAGGAGGTCTCAGGTTCAAAACTAGGAAAGTTAGTTTTATTAATTAAGTAATTTACATTTATTTTCTTTATTTATTTTATTTTATTCTACAAATACACTATTAACTTTATAATCATATATTCACATATAAACACATTCACACACACACACACACACACACACACATACATATACGTATATAATAAATTACATCACATATTCTAATACATCCAAATTTATATTTATCTAAGAGAACAAAAGACTGAGAAGCATAATACACAACATACACATTGATGCAATGAGAACATAATCTACTAACAAAACATAAATCTCAAAATCAATAAAATAATGATACTACCCAACCCCCCAAATAAGGTGACATCCTAAACATGATCTAAGTCAACAAGGGCTCCTTGAGAGAATCTTGGTAATATATCCACACAACAACATTCAAGCATTTAAAGGCATGCTTATACCTGTGTAGCCAGGTGAAGATGATGCCTGGTACCTGCATCTTGCATTATCAAGACGAGAACAACATACACACTGATATATATATATATATATATATATATATATATATATATATATATATATATATATATATATATATATATATATATATATATATATATATATATATATATATATATATATACACACACACACACACACACACACACAGACACACAGACACAGACACAAAAATAAATAAATAGTGGCAAACAAGGAGGGGGAGTGTGAAATTGTGTTGATCTCCCATAGAAGTGACTATGATTGCCTCCCCTCATCCAACATGCACATCATACTATATTTATAAGAAATCATATTGGGTTAGTATTGTCAACTCCAAAATAATCATAACTTCATAATGTAAAAACAAGAAATGAATCATCCTCATGAACAATTTAATCATGTATATAAGTAGAACGTCATGCTAATACCTTAAATAATTTACTAACTTTCATAAAACAATCTTATTATCCAAGCATATACTCATAATGTCTCATCATTTAATCCAAATAAACAAATCATGGAATCCATAATAATCATGTCAGTCCAAAATACTAGGGTACAAGGGTGGGCATTACAACATGAGAGGATAAAATGGGAATTTTATATATTACAATATAGGGATAGGATAGATCCTAAAATTGTCGTCCATGAGCTTATGACCATCAAGATGGGTGAAAAGTTAAAAGTGGTATACTTTAACAATAGGTTAATCATAACAATGAAAAAGGTGTCATTGGGCATACAACTTAATAATTACATCTTGTCTTATACTATAGTGGATTTATGCCAAGATTGGGTATTGCCTATTAGATGTAGAGAGATTCATATAGATTATTACTGAGGTGTGCTAACTGTGAATAGTTTATCAAAGAAATAGATGAATTTAAACAAGGAATTTGTGACAGAAATTTCAAGCCCAAGATCACTCCTCACAAGATCCTCAAAATATATTTTGATGGCCTATTTTATTCAAGGATGTTTTTGGAAGAGAGAGGGTATGTGATGCATGCTAGAGGTTTTCAAATATTTTGACTTTTATAAGTAAACTCTCCCTCTTACTCCTATGATGGTAGAGGCTCCCTCTTATAATTGAGGAATTGATTTTATGTGGGAATTGTAGAAAAAATTAACAATTGATATAGGTACATTTTTATGGCTATCGATTACATTAAAAAGTGGCTTGAGTTGATTTCAACCCGTAATGATACATTAAAAGTGGTTGTAGATTTCTTATTGAAAAACATCAATTTTTTTTAGTATTCCTATAAAAATTACTACAAATAGTGTAATGTGTTTGAAATAACATAATATTTCAAACTTATGCACAAAGTGTGGCATTGATCTAATTTATTCATGTTCGCTTATCATCCTCAAGGAAATGGATAACTTGAGTCCAATAACAAAAGCCTTGTTGAGATGGTCTAAATACTATTGGCCCTACAAAGAAAATATGGGATGGAATGTTAGAGTATGCACTATGGAATATTAGGGTAACTTATAAGGCTATTATTGGTAAGTGTCTATTCGAGTTAATATATGGATTGGATGCTAAAATATCAATCAATTTGGGTTCCCAAGTCTTATCTATTGCAAGATGTTGATGAAGTAGAAGATGTTAAAATCCAATTAAGTAATAAAGGTGATAGGATAGGATGAAAGTAGGAGGATCATACATGAAAACATATCTTCAAATAAGCAGAAACAAAATATTTGTAAATGACAAAAAGAAACTTTTAGGCTTTAGGATTGTTCCTGATATGGAATGCTAGATTTGAGAAAAATCTTAAGCATGAGAAGTTTTACTCTTTATGGCTTGGTTTGTATGAACTTGTTGAATAATATAGTCACAATATGCATAATCTTATATATCTAACAAGATATTTGATCTAGTTATTTATTCATGATAAATATTTGAAATATTATTTCATGTGGGTAATGTTGGTCATAGGTTATAAAGTATCTTAACTTTAAACATCATGTTGTGTTCCTTTATGTAGTCAAGATCTCAAGTTGTGTTCCTTTATGTAGGTAGAGGTCTAGATTTCATTGCTTCTATATGACACATATGTTACATATAGAGATTGTTGGGACTCAATTTAATAATTCCAAATTATACTTGAGTCCTAACTCTTTCATGCACTTAGGAATATTTTTATCATCACATATAATCAATCTATGTACTAGAAAAAGTACCTTCATAGGGTTAGTTTAGTAATAAATGATCTAAATTAGCAAAATACCACAATTAGTGAGCTATTTAAATGCAAAAACAACTAATGAGCACTATATGGCTCTCTATTTAGATATGCTAATGCAAAGCTCTCAGCAAGCCTCCATTAGTGACAACTCTAAAATGAGAATGATGAACTTATAAAGCTAATTGAGTGAATTCCAAAGGAAACTATGCTTAAAATAGCCTAAAATTGCCTTTTTAGCTCAAAATCTCGAGAGGTTTGATACAATTCTCATATTTGTGGATGATTTCTCATTGATTTAGTTCTTTCTTTTATAGATTTTTGGCAAGTGTAGGGGGTGGAATTGAGTTAATCATGGTTGGGTTAATCTTAGGTCCATGGTTCCACCTTTGGGGACAATTTAAATGGATTGTCCTCAAAGCTTGAGACAAAGAGACAAGATGAGTGGTCAAGATGCTCTCACCTTATGTGTGATTGAGATTCGATGTGAGCTTGAGCCATGGGATTCCAATCCTTAATTCCCACTAGTTGAGACATTTTCCTCCCATGTGGTGGGTGAGAGAAAATAGGAATTTAATTATTAAATTTAATTGATTTGTTTAACCATGTGCACCCCTTGAATGGGTTAATTTGATTTAATTGAACTATGCAATTAATTAGATTAATTGCAAAATTTATTGATTTATCTTGATTTAAATTGATTTATTGGCTTTTGATTTTCAATTAAAATTGGATTTCAGCTTGATTGCGATTTTGCTTTAATTTTAGCTTGATTTCAATTGATTGCTTTGATTTTGCCTTAGTTTCCCACATGATTTAGTCCTGACTATTTTTATGTGATTACAAATGTCCCTCTTTGAATCGATGTGCGAAGCATATCAGTTCAAAGAATGTCCTGATTGTTTCAATGCAGAGTCACTGATAACTGATGTTTGATTCGATGTTGATAGAAGATGTAGGTATTGATGATGAACTTGATGAAGTTTTGATCGATTGAAGTCCTTGATGAAGTTTTGATCGATTGAAGTCCTTGATGGTCCATTTGATGATGGATTGCTGATATGATGTTTTAATGCCCCATTTGATTTATTAGCAAAAATTGTTAAAAGATTATGTCCCTGATTTGATTAAGCCGATGATGTCCCTAATAGAATCCAAGTGTATGCCCCCTTAGAAATGAAACAAAATTTGATTTTGGTAAAATATGTTACTTTTTTGTTCGTTTGTGTTGAAATATTTTCAATTAGGTGTTAATTTTGATTTCATTTCCGATATTGAATTTGTGATGCTGTGATGACAAATGCCCTTGATTTGGCTAAATGGGTGTTAAATTTAGGTCCCGGGTCATTTTCTAGTCAAAAGTGCCCCTTTTCAGGTCAAAAAGGGCTATATATAGGGGTAAAAGGTCATTTTCACTATTCATTTTCACCCTCCACTTTTACTTTTTCACTTTGACCCTCTACGTCTTCTGTGATGGTGATCCTGATTCAAGAGCATAGATTCGAGCGAGGTCGACATTAGCAGCGTCCACCTAGCTATGGACCTTCGGTATGTACCCTTGGCAACTTTCTTTGTCCAATTTCTGCATTTAATTTTGAAAAATTTGAATTTTTCTTTAAAAAACCCTATTTTTTTCAATTTTTAATTTTCGCTACGCTTTCAAGCATTTTAGCAGCACATACAAGTATGTTTCAGCACATTCGCGGTTTTTTGCAGCGCATCCAATGTTTCCTTTTACGTGTCTAAACGCTAAATTTCGATCAAGATTTTGCCTTCAACCCTTTTTGCTGCGCTTTCAATTTTGATTGAGCTTTTGAATATTTTAGTAGCGCGTATAGGGTAATCCTACAACATGTACTAATTCTTGTAGCACTTTTACTTTGTTTATGCGCTTTCAATAGTTTTTGTTACGCTTTTGATATTTTTAGTTGTGCATTTGATTTTCAACACATTCTATCACATAAGGTTTTTGATGAACGTTTGATTTTGATTTTGATTAACTCCACCCCCTCTTTTCTCTTTTCAAATCAATTTTTGAGCTTAAGAAAGACAAACAACTTAAATGCATTTAAATTAGGATGGATGCAGCCAGTTGTCACTATTCACAAATTAGGAGCTTATTTTTATCATCAAGCAATTTTGAGACCTGAAAATGGCACAATCATCACTGGTTCAACCATGGTGATATGGATACCTTTTCCCTTTCCATGTTGTCTTCTCATTCTGGTACAACTTATTGAACCTTTTGTATTCAGTCTTTGAATGTTGTCATTGATGTCAATAATACATCCATGAAATTATAATGAGAATATGGTCTGGTTAAAATCATGAAATTATCTTTTTTTATGTCCTTCAATGTTGTTCAAAACATATTCAAGACATACACTTAAGTGTTATACAATTAACACTTAATGTTCACATTGGTTAAGAAAACGGTTATGAAAAAACAATTTTGGTCTATGTGAAAGTCGATAGACTTAGTCATCCGATAGACCCTAACCATAATACCTTTCTGGAATGGGCAGTGAACACTAGTAGAATTTGGAAAATATATGACTACGTGACTAAATATTTTAGTCACGTGACTAAAAATTTTAGTCATATGACTAAGACTGATCAAATTCTACTATTTTTTTGTAATTCACAATTATAAATGACTAAATAAATGACTAATTTGGTCATTAGGTATAATCAAAAGGCCAAACAAATAAAATGACTAAATAAATGACCAAATACATGACTAAATAAGTGACTAAATAATTAGTCACTAATAATTAGCCACCCAAACTAAATTGAATAAATAAATGACCAACTAATGACTAAATAATTAGTCACCCAAACAAAAATGACTAAATGAATTACTATTACTCTTTTATAATAACATTTGATAATATCATTGACTTACAAGTTCCATTTCACTAGTAATGCTTATTTTTCAATAGGCTTATTGTGTGAGCAATCCATCTACACATGTCTCATGCCAAAAATCCATCTTTCAAGAGATTTGAAAATTGATTGATAAACAACATTTAGAGATGGAATCACAAGGATTAGTCACCATCAAACCAATTTTTAGTCATGGTTGTTGGCAAAATGGTTAGCGCTCCCCTCGAGATTCGTGACATGGTTTAACCACCTCCTGTGTCTTCTATAAGCCTAGTGGTTGTATCGAGCATTAACAGGTCGATCTTTTGGTGCAATGGCAACTACTACTTGTAACAAGTGGTATCAGAGCTTGGTCACAGGTTCAAATCCTTAAAACCCTCGGGTAATGCTGAGGGGGAGATTGTTGGCAAAATGGTCAGCACTCCCCTCAGGATTCGTGACATGGTTTAACCACCTCCTGTGTCTTCTATAAGCCTAGTGGTTGTATCGGGCATTAATAGGTCGATCTTTTGGTGCAACGGCAACTACTACTTGTAACAATGGTTTACTATTTTGAAGTGGTTTTTCATTTCACACCTAAAATAAATTTGACTTATATATAATATTAGATGTTCAAGTTAAATCAGATTTTGTTTGCATGCGTGATTTTTTATGAGATCATTGTTTAGGATGATTTGAAATGCTAATGGCTCACCAGTAAAACATACCATCATTTTTTTTAAAAGAAAAATTCACATAGTCTCCATTTGCATTTCCACAAATCTTGGGCTAAAAGTATCTAAAGCATTTTTAAAAAATTTTTGTCCATAAAATGGTTCAAACACACTATATCTACTATCCAATGTGTCTATGTGATATATTTTTTTATCTGAAAATGCACATATACGTATTTATCAACAATTAAACTACATGATTTGCTCAAAAACTCATTCAAATGCATCCTGTCTGTGATGAATTTGAATATGTTTCTCAAATGATCGGTAATGGTTCTATTGGCAACCCAAATTTAAGACTATTTTCAAGACATTTACTAATGATTCATATATAATCAATCAATCCTTTTTTCTATAAAACTGTCTCCAAATCCTTTTTAGGAATTATGATACGAATATCTTACTCTTAGACTATTTCAGGATATTTGTTAATATGTAATTTGTATATGAATCTCAATAATTTTAAAGTATAATTCCAATGAAATATTTTCTTAAGGTCCAATTTTATAATTAAACAATAAAACTATAAATTATAATTTAATTATGTATAAATAAATTATTTAAAATCTAATAATAAACACATAAATATAAATATTAAAGTTTATTTTGCACTTTTAGAGGTCTTTAGAAAGTGTTTAGTTAATTAAACTAAGTTTCATACCCACATGATCATGTCATTTAGGGTGGCACTTGTGATGGGGCCAAATATCCAATGTGCTCATGTATATCCATCCTTGCATACCTAACTTCCTCTGCATACATACATATGACGATAGATATGTACAATTATAGATTTGAGAGCCGTGTAAATGCGTTAAGTGAATGCAAATAAAATATAATTTATTAATATATGATTTTTTAAACTAAAAAATTGGAACATTAAATTATAAATAAATTTTAAAAAATATTATGATAAAAAAATTGTTGGAATATTTTTTTTAAATATTAGTCAAATTTAAAATTATTTTAAATCAAATGTTATTTTTCACCTTAATTAATATTAAGTAAAAATGAAAAATTCTTGAGAGTATAATTATATATTGTATCTAATTTTGTTGTTGTTAGTTAAAATTTAATCACATTATTAAATTAGATTTTAGATCTTTGATTTTTCAAAATTTTAAATTGTTTAACTTGGGTTTTCATAAGTATTTTTAGGCTTCATTATTTATATTTTGAATTGGTTTAATATCTCAATATAGATTAGTTTTTAATTTTGTTTTTATGATTACATTAGTAAAGATTAACAAAACTAAAATAGAGTACTAGAAATGTGAATTTTAAATAATTAAATTTATAGAAATAAATTTTAAATATTTTTAGAGTCGATTTTTTTAGATTTTCTATCAATCATTTATTCAATTAATATAAGACAATATATTTTTCTCATTTCAAATTTCACTCATTCTAAGTTAAAATATAATTGCTTATTTTAATTAAATGTACTTTTAAATTGTATTTTTACAATAGAATCAAATATATTCAAATACAATTATCCTTGAAATGACAATAGGGAGAAGAAGAACTATTTATCTTAGAAAAAGAAGGGTTTATCACAACAATGGTATATTTTTGGATCACTTAATTCTTGTATTAAGTAACAATATTATTGGTTGTCAATACACAAATACAATGTTCTGATTCAAGAGTCATCAATAACTAGGGCTCTAGGGCTTGAAAGCACTGGATATAACCCTGAAAGGATGAGTTGTGCAGTTAGTCACAAGGGATTGAACCTCAGAGGTGGGGGTAGCCACATTTTGATGTTGCAAAGACCCAAGAGTGGAGACAATGAAGGTAGTGGGGCAAGTGAGGGAGGTGAGATGCTAGGCACAGATCTTGCAGAAGCAAATAATTACATTGCAAAGTAGTGTTTGGGTAGGTAATATGAATGCCCCAACTCAGATGGAGATGACACACTACTACATAGGAGGGTGTTTTATTTAAAAAATAATTATTTTTTTGTCTTAAAAATGTAGATATTATTTTAATTATTTTAAGTTAAAAATAAATATTTTTAAATTGTCTTTAATTTAAAACTAAGACAAAATAAAACATGCATTTTCTTAAAAAAGATGCATTTTCACTTTCATGGTGCGGCGGGCAAGCGGGAAGGGTAGAGGAATGGCGGGGAAGTGAAGCTTTAGCATGTTTTTGGATTAACATGTTAAGCCAAAATCTTCACACCCTCATTCTCTCTTACCTACGGCCAAAACACGAGAGTATTTACAATAATCTCCTGTTTGAGAGAATATCTGGAGGATATATCATTTTATGAAATGAAATGATTTAGGGTTTGTTAAAGGGGTTTTTATCAGGTAATGCATAAAAATATGGCTATTTCACTTAAATACCGACTCTTTGATTACTCAATGCATAATTTTTGAATGGGTTTGATAATGTTTTTGCAGTAAGAGGGAGCTTCTTGGCTCTATTTTGTCTCTGGACACTACTTCTTGGAAACTAGGGTTTTAATGGAGAAACGCTGAAGATTTACACAGAAATCATAAATTTTTAGGTACCTGTATTAATGTTCTTTAAATGGCTCCTAAATATCTCAGTCCCTCTGATTTGGGTTTTAAGAATAATAAAATAAACTGCTAAAAAATTTGCACGCTGTGAATAATCCGATATAAATTTCCCTAATAAGAATATTGACATCTCTCCCTCTTGCTTCTAATTTCTCACTATAGATTGGATTTTTGACCAAGAAAATGAGAAAAAAAATCTTCCTACACCGCGTCTGCTCTTCTTGATGAGCATGGGTGGAGGAGAGGGTTCAGTGGATTTGAGTGAGCCCCATCAAGATGAAAACTCCAGTCCCACCCAGTGGATTCTAAAGTGGACGCTGCTCGTGGAACCATTTCTTTGTTGTTTTCCCTGAGCTTTAAATTTTTTTAAGAGGAAAATAATGCCGCTTAGAAATAATTACCTGATTTAGAATCCTTACCAAGATCAAGATTATGAATCTTCAAACTATTCAAAACTTGCCAGAAATTTTGTGTAGCATCTTATTTCATTTTTAAAGTTTGTTTCTCAACAGTCATGTGGTGTATTATTTATAGTTATACAACGTTGGTAAGATTTTTCTAAGAAAAAATGAATTATGTCAAATTGTCAATAACCTTGATGTTGATTCAATTGTAAGATATGAAACCAAAGTTACTGATTGTTTCTCATTATTATTAAAATCAAAATCAAATGAACTAGACTTAGGGACCACTAAACAAAGTTTAATACTCAATCGGTTAAGAGCATTGCATTTAAATATTTAGAATTTGTACAAAAAAAGGATGGAAATACAAATGAAAAGAGTCAACTCATTACTAAACAAAAGTGAAACAAAATAAGACAATCATATTGAAATATACAGGTCCTTGCAATGAAAAGCTTGGGATGCTCCATCGCATGCCAAATCCACCATTAGGAAAGTGTACTGGACATAAGTTAATGTTACTGTACATAAGTTAATATTAGTACTAAATTGTATAGCAAATAAAAGACTGAAATAGTGGGTAGCTTCCCTATAAGAAAATAGAGATGAGACATAAAAATATCTCTACCTCATGCCAACATATGAACTTTGACAAACCTGCAGGCTTTGTAAACTAAAGGTCATTTATATGGATAGTTTTAAAATTTTGAACAGTTTATCGTTTCTCTTGTAAAACTATTGATAAATATGTATGGAGGAATGAGGACTGTGCCATAAAGAGTTTGAAACAGAGTCCATGAAACAAGGGGTGCTTATGTATTCTCATTTTGAACTTGAAAATTTTTGAGTGCGTGAATTTGATCACCTTGCTTTAGACAATTTGAAGTAGTTTATTTTTAGACAGGTTTCTTTTAGCATGATGTGAGCTATTCTCTAGGATAGATTCAATGAGCCTAGAAGTAGTTGTTTAGTGTTGGCATTGATTGGTGAATTTTGTAGTGATATATTGCAACTGGGCATGTTTAGAAGACACTTACACTAGTTGGTCATCCACCCCCATGAAGACAAAATGTTGAGCCTACTATTTGTGTTAGGTCATCTTTCTGTTGATCACAATAACAATTTCTGGTTCTAAAACATTTTCCTCTGCATCTCCATTTTTGGTTTTGAGGGTGCGTCATCCCTCAATGGGTTACTTTTCGCTCCTCAACATCCTCAGAAGTCAATGATTTTTTCACCAGGGCGTGATAGCACAAACTCCTCCTTTGACCAAGACTCTTTTTTGGTGTCTCATTGGTTTCTTGGTACAAGTTGGTTCTTATGCTCCTATGTGTTGTAGCTTACAGTTTGGTGAAGTTTTCTTTTCTTCCACACATGCATTCCTCTAGTGTAAATCCTTGTATTAAAATGTTGATTTTAATTATTACAAAGATGGTTACATATACTTGCATGAAGGTGTATATATTCTTTTTAGTGTAACACCGGTGCTTGGGTACATTGGGACACCGAGACGAGTTTCCAGGACGGGGGGAGAAAGGGCCTCAATTTTGGGACGACGAGGGAATGGTGGGGGGACAGTGGTGGGGGGCAGGGGACACGTGGGGTATTGTATACTATACATATATAGAACTTGAAATGCTTGTTATGAAATGATGTTTCAGCATAACATACCAAATTGAAATACTTGAACATAGAAAAATTGCAACACGAACCAGAACCATTGAACATTCAACATAGTAACATAGTACATACCCAATAGTAACATTCAAAAATCAAAATTCAAATAGAAATTCAAGTACCTGTCCTGCTAGCGGCGTGGTTGTGGAATGGCGGAGGTGGGGGTACTCAGGTACTCCAAGTATCCGGTGCGGGGACGTCTTGGGGATGGGTACTTCAAGGTTTTTTGGGGGGTGCGAGTCCCTGGATTTCACTGATTCTTTGTTTTATATCATGGTTATGCAAATGACCAAAGGTCCATGAACTTTATAGTTTCCTTTATAGATAATGTTTATGCCATTTATTATATTATTTATGTTGTTGTATCTTGAATTTCATAAGAAGCAACGAAAGGAGAATATCGCTAGAATTCCAAGCCAAAGAGGACATTCACTGGTTGATTTGATGTTGGAGGGGTAGTATTGAAATTTCTTACATGCCCATCACTCAATTGAAGGTGACATGTCCATCACTCAATTGACTAATTGACTGACATGTCCATCACTCAATTGAAGGTGATTAACTTTCCCGAATTGGAGGAATTGAACCTTTCTAATTGGAGATAGACTCAGTCACTAATTCTCTCGATAGATTCAGCCACCTTAATGGACATGTAATCCACAGTGGCGCAACCCATATCTGAACTCTTCTGCTTCCAAATCCAGGCCTATCTGGTACGAATCGGTAACTTAGTTGATAATCTATGAAGGATTGACGTAATTTTGTGTTCATCATTATTAAGACCATCTTACATAAATTAACTTACAGAAAATATGGGACTAATAGAGTGGTCAAGTTTTTTCATCCATGTTTTATGTTTTTCAAATTTTAGTGATGATTTGAAATGGAACTTTAACATTGACATTTTTAATTTGCATGATGCAGCTGATGCATTGATTTCTACTGGATTATCCAAGGCAGGATACGAATATGTAAATATAGGTAAGCCTTATGACCTTCCTATTAAAATATTCCCTGTTAATTAAGCCTTATGTTAATGTTAAATTATTTTGTCCATTAATGAGGAGCTCTCAAAGTCCATTCTCTTAGCCTGTATACCTGCAAACCTAGTATTTGTTTCTATTTCTTGTAGGAATGAAGGTCATTTCAATGAATTTTGATCAAACCAAATCAAATTATTTCTTTTTAGTCATTAATTTTATCTGAATCTACAACCCTTTTTGTTGTGTCCATATTCGATGGGAGATCAGGGGAAAACGGTCAGCAAACAAGGAGATCTTTAGGTATGAATTTCTTATGAGTTTATGATTTAATTAATTATGAAACTAATTTATTTAATTGTTATTATAATTTTGACTAAATCTAAGCCCAATTTCTTCATCCACATTGAGTCTTTCTTTGTCGATTTCAACTGATAAGAATGAGTCAAATGATATTGAAACAGTGCAACAATGAAGTTTGCAAGAGGAAAATAGTGGCGCCATTAGGGATTTACAAGTTGAAAAGAAACATTGTTGCAAATATATGTAAGTATCCTTATCAATAGATTGTAAAATTAGACATGGCTTGTGAATGAATAGTTCTCCATGTACGATTTGTTTGCACTCTGTTTGACATAAATTTGATTAATAGAGACTCAAAATATTTTCTCTGGAAAAGTTCCCACTTTATTAATTTAAGTGCCTTACTTTTGTACATCACTATCATAGGTCTATTGCTTTGTTTTTTTTATAATTTAGGTTTGATTTTGTTTTACACGCATATTGAGGGCTTTAGGTTTTCATGGGCTACCCCGCCCTACACCATTTCTATTAGAGAGCAACTCATTCAAAGACTAAACTTGGTTGTCAAAGCAATGTGGGAATATCTAAACCATATTCCAAAGCTCCCATTTTTGCACTGACTGTGTGTATGTTGAAAATAAAGGGGAAGTGTGGCTTTACCCATATGAATCTGATCTACTTAAAATTTTCCATGCCTTTCTATAAACTCTCTTGGCCCATTAGTGCACCTGCCACTATTTTTGCTTGAAATTTTCCAAAGCCTTTTCTAAAAAATTCAACATGGAATTTTTCTTTTCTTATTTTTCTCTTAGGTGATCTTAGAAATTAATTTCAAATTCATAGAGGATGAGAGTGTTGGACAAGAAAACATGGACACAGGCAATACATCTGCACCTATGAGTAAGATTGAATTTCTTTCTTCCTCTGCAAAATTTGTTTTTCAAATAGTGGGTTCATAGGATAATCTTTTTCATTTTTCTCTTGAGGGATAAGATTGAATATAAACTACTAAAGCTAATCCTCGAGGAGAAAACAACCTATTGTATATGCTATGATTAAAGATAAAACCTGGTGACAGGAACTAGGAAAATTATGTACTATGGGATTTTTTTTCTATTTTTATTGAGCTTTCTCTATCTATCCTAATCAGTTAAGTCATTAACATTGTACCTGTAACCTTCAATTGGTTTTCATACATATTTTTTAATATTTTGGGATCTAGCTACAGAAGCCTGGAATAAGTTACGAGGAGTTAATCCAGAGCTTTCTTGTGTCTTCTCATTTTCTTTATTTTGCAAGGAGAAACCCTAAAGCCTCAGAGAAGGCATATTGGGAGAATTTATGGAAATCCTTTAGGTACATTTACAGATTACTAATTTGATTTTAGTCTAAATGATAACAAGCACAATCCCATTTCCAAGAAATGTTATTACATGTATGTTATATAAATATTGACTGGCTTGAAACTAACAGACTTGACAATTAAACTCACAGAAATAGCTTATAAAAAATTCTAATTGATAATATTATTGAGATGTCATTCACAATGTTTGCAAAGAAACACTCCCCTGCTTGAACATTGGATGCTTATGTAACAAATGTGCCATCTCTTCAATAACTTAGAATTGAAAATAGCTAGCAATTACCTTACAAAGAATCAACTTAAAATAGGTGATTATACTACCAAAGAATTACCTATGACATAATTCAGGTACAGGCTTAAGAATCCAAATTTTTGGTGCCCATCAAAAAGATGAGTGAAACTCTTCACAGTTTTTGGTAGTTCTATCTTGTATGTTAAGATAACTTTATTATCTGCAACAACAATTTGCATGCCATAAATGTGGGCAACAACCTACAAGAAGGCCAACAGAGATGTTGAAATCAAGAGAGAAAAAACAAATATAAAGGCCTTCTCAATTTTCAGGGAAGTACTCCAGTTGGGAAACCATGGATAAGCATTCGAGCGTGGCAACACACAATCATCGCCATTGAAATATATCCTGCATGAAAAATCCCATCCTTGTTTGAAAGTAAATGTTCCCATGTCCTTTTGAAAAATTTATTTCAGATTACACATTTCCATCAGGCCTTGCCTACATAACCATATCATTATAGTATTTAACTGCCCAAAGCATTGCAGTATCATCTGTAGAATAGAGAAGTCCAACATTAATGATGAGAACATCAATATGATAAGGAAAACCATGACTTCAAGTTACCAACTACTCAAGCAGGTTGCACTAAAATATTTCCTTACTTATTGTTCCATATGGAGTTAATGGCTTATAGTTAAAGCTGAAAAGTTGAGTTATGTTGTCAAAATTTGGATGTTGAGCAACAATGTTCCACTGAGTGTAATTCATTCTGTAATTGAAATTTGTGACTATAACTTTCACTTGCCAATATGCTTTGTAATTCAGCTTGACATGCCAGTGTATCCTAATTGGGCACATATTGAGGGTGCATTGTATGAGAGGGGAAAAGTTCTTAGTTGGAGTGTTTATACTTGGAGTTTGTAGCAATGGTGCATTTGACTAGCAGGATAATATAAAAAGCCCATTTTAGAACCAAAATTGTAATTACCAACACAAATATAATCTCTTCTTCAACGAAATAATTGTTAGAATAATTGAGAGGTGGGGTGAATCAGTTATCTAGTGTCCCAAATCAAAATGTATAATCCAAAACAAATTCTTCAACTTCTACTACTCGATAAACATAAAATACTTTCACTGTCTATGTTTTTATTGATTATCAGTCTAAAACTTATAATTGTTACCGATCAAATCTAACATGTAATATGCAAAGTATGATAACAAACAAATATCACAATCAACACATAACACAAGAGATTTTAATGTGGAAACCCTGTGAAGGGAAAAACCACCTGGGACCGGCAACCCAAAATTGTTCACTCTTCTGAAGTGAGGTTGGTGAAAAACCAACCCTGTTAAAGGTTAAAAAACACACCGTTAGGTGTGACTTTGTTAGAGGAAATAGACCAAAAGTTATCATCCAACTAGCAGTCACTCTAGGGTTGACAGGATAACAATGTTCACTCTATGAATGAACACCAAAAGACTTTCATAGTCCACTCGGTTAAGAGATTTGACTGTGTACAATGGTTAAATATGTGACAGTAGATGATATGCCTTGAAACAACTTCAATTGCAGTTTACAGATCAATGTTCAGCTCATTCAAATCTTTCTGATCAATATACCACTTCAGATTCAATACTATATCAACTTACTGTCCGTCGGTAATTACTCTCTGTAGCTTGGTGATTATTTTGCAGCTTGGTTCTCATTAACCAGTATGATCATAATGCATGAAAACTCCTTCACACGATAATTCTGCAGCATCTTCTTCTTCTGGCTATGTTTCAACAATGAAACCAATGTCTCTTATATAGACGAGTAAATCATTTTCTTTTCCTCCATTAGATTTTTTCGCTTAATCATATTCATAGATTTTTCTGCTTTAAGCTTGATACAAAGTGGCAAGTGGAAGCTTTCAAACAGTGACAATTGGTGAGTTTCAAGGTCTCAACTACCCAAATGGGGATCCAAGTGCCCAATACTTATCACAAGTATGGTAAGGACTAGGGGAAATGGTTATCACAACCCAAACACCCAAGGCAACCTAATCACTAGGCTATGCCAAGTCCAAAATACCAACAATTGAGAATGTACTAAGAGGTCTCCTTAACTTAAAAGACAACCAAACCCCATGAAATGACTTATAAGATTAGGGGTGGCCTAAAATAACTAATCTAGCCTATTTAGGTCCTATTCCTTTAGTTCCAATGGTTCTTTCATTTACAAGCCACCCATAACACTAGGTTGCTTCATTAACCAAGGATTTGGCTTATAGCCCTTCCTAGAAGGAAATCTGAACACAAGTCAAAATGTTCCCAAATGAGATAATGAATTGGTCAAGGATTTTGATACCCTTTTTGGGGTTTATAAAACATATCCAAGCACCAAGGAGTGGAGACAAGAAGAAGTCACTGCTGTCACAAGGTTAGACCAGGCTAATAGGCCTAATTAGGTCTCCAAATGCACTAAAAATACTCTTTCTCCTAAGCCAATGGACAAACTAATTATTGAGGCATGTGTGGATATACAAAAGACCTCAGAATCCAAGTTTTGGAGTCTTGATGAATCCCCAACCAAAGTCTATGGTGACTGTCCTAAGTCACAGGTTGGTGCACACATAAAGATGTACACCTAGGGCTTAATGGAAACCCCACTCCTCTGCAAATCCTCACTCCTAACCTAAAAAATATGAAAATAAATTGGAAAAGGTTGAATTCCACCAAAGGGAATCAATTTTCCATGGTGGAATTGGACCAAACAATCAGGCCCTATTAGAACCCCTAGTTTTAAGCCTCAAATCTAGGTAGTCCTGCTAAAAACCAGATATCTCACAATCTAGAGCAGATTAACACATGAGACCAATTGAAAATGGAAGAAGAATCGAGGATCCAACCTTTGGCTTCATAGTTTCATTCCCTCTTATCTGTACCCATCCGTACACTTCAGATCCTCTCAGGAAATGTAGAGAAATGTTGATGTTTTTATTGATTCAAATGCCAAAATTACATATCTTGCCTTCCAACCACCTGAAAGGGCTTATTGAAGGCTTCCCCCATCAGTTACAACTGAAATTTAAACCATCTGACTATTGGGGGCATGATTACAACTTTTGGCAAGAAGTTATTAAAGTTGCTAAGCAACTTTTACAACATTTTTGCAACTTTTGCTTTCTAGGAGACCAAACTTGGTCTTAACCTATCCTAGTGATCCAACATGGATCTAAAACATTAAAAACATGAAAATTAGTAAAATATTATGATTTTAGGCCCATTAACCACTTTTGACCATAGTTAGCCAGGGGCTTATAGTTGTGCCAATCTTGGAACTAGGCCTCACAACTTGGTCTAGGTGCCTAACTAATGAATCTAATCTAAACTAGATGTTCTTAGGACTCTAAAGAGTATTGTTTTTTGAAGTTAGAGTAGGTGCTCCTACACCATACTCCCCTTGAGTTTTAAAACTCAAGTCCCTACTTGAGGATAACTACTCTACTGAAGTCCCATGTTGCTTGATTTGATCTTCGGTCAGTCATGTAGCATCTATGTTGGGGAGTCCCTTCCATTTGACTAAGTACTGCATGTACTTCTTAGTTCCAGTCTACTTTAATAACTTTGTGTCCAAAATTTCTTCTAACTCCACTAGTTTGCTTTGGGGAAGATTGGTGACATAGTCTTCATCTTTAGCATTTGTTTCCACACTTTGCTCATTCATTGGACCTTCTGTAGCTTTTTATGGTGTGAGGTCTGCGACATTGAATATTGGAGAGATTTGCAATGTTGGAGGAAGAGATATTTCATAGGCATTCTCACCTATTTTATTAAGTATGCTGCAAGGACCTACTTTTTTCATTTGTAGTTTGGAGTATCTACCCTTAGGTAGTCTCTCTTTCCTTAGGAATGCCCAAACCTTGTTTCCCACTTTGAAGTGGACCTCTCTCCTTTTATTATCACTTTTCTTATACTTCAAACTTGACCTTTGTAATGCTTCTTTTACCTCTTGCTGTACCTTTGTGATGAGCTCTGCCAGTTCTTGGCCTTGAGCACTGACTTTGAAGTCAGATGGTAGTTCAATCAGATCTAATGGTCCTTTGGGGTGAAGGCCATATACTACTTGGAATGGAGTCTTACCAGTTGACCTGTTTATGGAGTCATTGAATGCAAACTCTGCTTGGGGCAGGAGTGTATCCCAATTTTGAGAATATTGCTTGGTTAGGCATCTTAGGAGATTTCCTGGGGATCTATTTACTACCTCATTCTTCCCATCTATTTGTGGGTGATAAGCATAGGTATAGGTGAGGCTTGTTCCTAGCTTCTTGAAGAGTGTCCTCCAAAAATATCCTTGGAACTTTACATCCCTATCAGATACAATTGTCTAAGGTAAGCCATGAATTCTGACCACTTCTTTAAAGAAGAGATTGGCTATGTGAGATGCATCATTTGTCCTTTTGCATGGTACAAAATGAACCATTTTGTTGAACCTATCCACTATGAAAAAAACACTATCAAATCCTTGCTTGGTCTTAGGTAGTCCCATTACAAAATCCATTGAGATGGACTCCCAAGGTCTTGAAGGGATTGGTAAGGGTTGGTAGAGCCCTTGATTTGTTGTCATTCCTTTAGCTTGCTGGCAGATCGTGCAAGTCTCTATAAACTTTTTGACATCATTGTTCAACTTAGGCCAAAAATTTCTCCTCTTCACCATGTCTACTGTCTTATCAATGCCAAAGTGACCTCCTAGGCCACCACAATGCTTCTCTCTTATTATGTTTGTCCTCATTGAGCACTTTGGTATACATAGTTGGGCTCCTTTGAATAGGAGTCCATTCTAAATCAGATATTCAAAAAAGTCAGTGTGATATCTGCCAACCATCTTTGTGCAAATCTGATATATCTCTGCAAAAGCAGGGTCATCCGGGTACAAGTGTTTGAGGGACTCAATTCCCACACTTTTTAATTGAAGTTCTTCAATAAAACCAATCCTCCTACTAAGGGCATCAACAAATTTTTTTGCTACACCTTTTTTATGCTTGATGTTGAAGGTATAGGCCTACAACTACTCTACCCATTTCAGATTTTTGACAGAGAGTTTCTCTTGAGAATTTAAGAAACTTAATGCATGGTTGTCAGTGTATACTAAAAACTCTTTTGGTATCAAATAGTGCCTCCATTTCTTGAGGGCTTGGCCCATGGCATAGAGCTCTAGGTCATATGTAGAGTACTTTCATTTAGCTTCATTCAATGTCTCTGAGAAGAAAGCATCTGCCTTGCCTTCTTGGCTTAGGACTGCACCTATAGCCAAATTACTTGCATCTGTCTCCATAGTGAACAATTTGTTAAAATCAGGGAGGACCAAGATGGGGTATTGGGAGACTCTATTTTTCAAATATTGGAATGCATCATTGGCTTCCTTTGTCCACACAAATTTAGTCTTTTTTCCACCTTTAATAGTTTCAAGCACTGGTGCACACACATGACTGAAATTTTTGATAAACTTCCTATAGAATGTTGCAAGTCCATGGAAGCTTCTTACATCACCTTGGTTCTTTGGTGGAGGCTAATTAATGATTACTTCTGCCTTCTCAGGGTCCATCTTGAGGGTACCTTGTGAGACCACAAATCCTAGGAACACAAGTTCCTTCCTCATAAACATGCACTTTTCCAAGTTGATTACCAACTTGTGTTGATGGAGTCTTCTTAGTACCTGTTCCACATGATCAAGATGGTCTTCCTTGCTATGACTGAATATTGGTATGTCATCAAGGTAAACAACAAAAAATTTGCCAATAAAATCAATGAATATCTCATTCATAAGCCTCATAAAAGTGCTAGGGGCATTGCTTAAGCCAAAGGGCATTACTAACCATTCAAACAAACCTTCAGTAGTCTTGAATGTTGTTTTCCATTCATCTCCTAGTTTAATTCTGATTTGATGGTATCCAGACTTTAAGTCTATCTTGGTGAAGTAGTAAGCACCTCCTAGTTGATCCAATAGATCCTCAATCCTTGGCATGGGGAATCTATACCTTATGGTGATTTTGTTTAGGGCCCTACTGTCAATACATAACCTCCATTTTCCATCCTTTTTAGGGGCCAAGACTGATGGTACTGCACATGGGCTGAGACTCTTTTGGATGAGTCCTCTTTCAAACAATTCAGTGACCTATTTTGCAATCTCTGCATGATGTAGGGGTGTCATTTTGTATGGTGCCTTATTAGGCAGGAATGAGCCTGGTATGAGGTCTATGTGATGATTGATATCCCTAATGGGAGGGAGGCTAGTGGGCAAGTCACTAGCAGTGACATCTTTATACTTTTGTAGCAGTTCCATGACTTCCTTTGGCATAGGCTCTTTTTGATAAGACTTGATGTTATCCTTGGGCTTTGAGATTAAGACAAAGGGTTCAATATCAAGTTCCCTCAAGGTTTTCAACATCTCTTTTTCTCCCATGATAATCACAACAGGTTCTTTTTTAGATTTGTTATCTGGTAGGGGCTTCATAGTGAAAGTCTTCCCATCTTTAGTGATGGAGTAGGTGTTCTTCCTACAATGGTGTATGACATCTACATCAAATTTCTAGGGCCTGCTTAGAAGGATGTGTGAGGCATCCATCTAAACCACATCACAAAGAACTTTGTCCCTAAAATCTGCAATTGAGAACTCTATCCATGCTTGTTCTGTTACTAGAGTTTGTTGGCCTTTTGTTAACCATGAAACATGATAGGGGCAAGGGTGTGGCTTCTTAGGGAGTTTTAACTTTTGAACCATTTCACAAGATACAAGATTTTTAGTTGAATCAGAATCTATTAGTAGATTGCATACCTTTCCATGACATTTGATTTTTGTCCTGAAGAGATTCTTCCTTTGTGGAGGTTCTTGGGTTTGTGGTACTTGAAGGAAAACCTACCATATCATCAAACATACTCCTTCCTCTGGTTCCAAGTCTCTAGCATCAACATTGTCTTCTTGTTTATCTTCTTGGACAAGTTGTGCTCTTCTCTCACCTTGGTTATTGTTGTTCCTCTTCTTAGGGCATCTTCCTGCATGATGTCCCATTTGGTTGCAATATAAACATTTCAATGGTCCATTACCTCTTCCTAAATTTGTCCTTCCCCTATTGCAGGGCCTTTTCCCTCTATAGTTCCCTCTTGAATTAGAGTCACTATTTTCTTTGTCTCCTTGGTTAGGGTTCCTACTGCTGCTGCCACTATTTTGTCCCTTGTTCCAAGAGTTTCCTTTACCTCTAAAGTTCTTCCCACTATCATTACTCTTCCCTTTGCCAAAATCTTGTTTTCTCTTCCATTTTTCCTCTACCTTGAGTTCCATTTGGTAGCACTTATTGACTATGGTGGGGCAGTGTAGGCTTAGCTCCTCTTGAATGGATACTTTCAAGCCATTCATGTATCTTGCTAGTTTTTCTTCCTCATCTTCTGCCATATTGGTCTTCATACATAATTTTAGGAACTCCTTGGTGTATGATCCTACATCCATGTCTTTTTGTTTCAAACTTTGCTTCCTCCTATGGAGTTGTACCCCATAGTCCTCAGTTACATATGTCTCCCTAATCAATGCTATCATCTTATTCCATGAATTGATCATGCTCTTTCCACTCTTCACCCTCTCTATTTGGATGAAGTTCCACCAAGTTAGGGCTAGTCCCTTTAACTTGGATCTTGCCACCTTTACCCTCTATTTTTTAGGGATGTCTTCACATTCAAAGAATGTTGTCAAAGCCTCTATCCAATCCAAAGGTAAATTTGCATTCATCTTGCCATTGAAGACCAGCAAATCTATCTTCTCCTCCATGGTTCTCCTTCCCATGGATTTCAAGGCATCTATGAAAGGCCTTTGGTCTACAAGGATGTGTTGGTTAGGATCATCATCCTCTTCTTCACTCTTCTCTTCATTTTCAGACCCATCTTCTTTGTTCTTGTCAAACTTCTTCTCAAGTTCTTGAAACCTCTTAGTTAAGGCTGTGTTTACAGCCCTTTGTTCTCTCACCATCTTTGCTAACTCACTATTTGTGACCCTTGTAGGGATTTCTTCATCCTCAAGAGCAGACATAGCTCTGATACCACTTGATGCAAAGTGGCAAGCAGAAGCCTTCAAACAGTGACAATTGGTGAGTTTCAAGGTCTCAACTACACAAATAGGGATCCAAGTGCCAAATACTTATCACAAGTATGGTAAGGATTGGGGGAAATGGTTATCACAACCTAAACACCCAAGGCAACCTAATCACTAGGCTATGCCAAGTCCAAAATACCAACAATTGAGAAGTTACTAAGAGGTCTCCTTAACTCAAAAGAAAACCAAACCCCATGAAATGACTTATAAGAATGGGAGTGGCCTACAATCACTAATATAGCCTATTTATGTCCTATTCCTTTAGTTCCAATGGTTCTTTCATTTACAAGCCACCCATAACACTAGGTTGCTTCATTAACCAAGGATTTGGCTTGTAGCCCTTCCTAGAAGGAAATTTGAACACAAGTCAAAATGTTCCCAAATGAGATAATGAATTGGTCAAGGATTATAATACCCTTTTTGGGTTTATAAAACATATCCATGCACCAAGGAGTGGAGATAAGAAGAAGTCACTGCTGTCACAAGGTTAGACCAGGCTAATAGGCCTAATTATGTCTCCAAATGCACTACAAGTGCTCTTTCTCCTAAGCCAATGCACAAAATAAGTATGGAGGCATGTGTGGATATACAAAAGACCTCAGAATCCAAGTTTTGGAGTCTTTATGAATCCCCAACCAAAATCTATGGTGACTATCCTAAGTCACAAGCTGGTGCACACATAGAGATGTACACCTAGGGCTTAACGACAAATCCACTCCTCTGAAAATCCTCACTCCTAAGCTGAAAAATATGAAAAGACATTGGAAAAGGTTAAATTCCACCAAAGGGCATCAATTTCCCATGGTGGAATTGGATGAAACAACTAGGCCCTATTAGAACTCCTGGTTTTAAGCCTCAAATCTAGGCAGTCTTGCTAAAAACCAGATATCTCACAATCTAGGGTAGATTAACACATGAGACCAATTGAAAATGGAAGAAGGGTCAAGGATCCAACCTTTGGCTTCATAGTTCCATGCCCTCTTATCTATACCCATCCGTACACTTCAGATCTTCTCAGGAAATGCAGAGAAATGTTGATGTTTTTATTGATTCAAATGCCAAAATTACATATCTTGCCTTCCACCCACCTGAAAGGGCTTATTGAAGGCTTCCCCCATTGGTTAAAACTGAAATTTAAACCATCTGACCATTGGGGGCATGATTACAACTTTTGGCAAGAAGTTGTTAAAGTTGCTAAGCAACTTTTTCAACATTTTTGCAACTTTTGCTTTCTAGGAGACCAAACTTGGTCTTAAGCTATCCTAGTGATCCAACATGGATCTAAAACATTAAAAACATGAAAATTATTAAAATATTAGGATTTTAGGCCCATTGACCACTTTTGACCATAGTTAGCTAGGGGCTTATAGTTGTGCCAATCCTGGAACTAGGCCTCACAACTTGGTCTAGGTGCCTAACTAATGAATGTAATCTAAACTAGATGTGCTTGGGACTCTAAAGAGTATTTTTTTTTGAATCTAGAGTAGGTGCTCCTACACCAAAGCTTCCTTAGCTTATGTGTCAATAAAACATTTCAATCTTCTCCATTAGATCTTCCTTGAATTATGTTAGCCGTCGATCTTCATAACAAACCTTATCTATTACCTCGATTTCATACACTTTACAACTCATCAATTTATCGGCTAAAATGATCATTTAATTCCTTTCTATTATGCTTATTTAACAAAGAAATGTGTCGGTGAACACAAGCTCGGTTAATACTATGCTTGGTATACACTACACTCAGTCGGTGTATACTGAAATTCTTTATTTACCGACAACACTGCTTTGTGTCTTTCAGCTCTATTCTTCATCATAGATGAATGCAACATAATAAAGTCAATATCATCAAGTCATAGACTCATCAAAAAGTTACTCAATGTTTTCCTTATGTTCATCTGACATATACATCTTCCTCATGTAGATATTTATGTTCTTCATTTCTTTCTCCTTTCTTAAGATGTGTCGGTATAGTAACTTACAAGATAAGTACTGTCAAGCTAGTTGACATTAATGACAACATAATACTGATTTAATCATATTGCATATCTAATCATCAACTCCTCAGTAATCTTAAATTAAAGATTCTTCATTTAGGTTCTAAATCAGTTGTAGTTCATCAATCTCTCCCTTTGACATTGATGGCAACTCAAGTAATATGAAGTGTACCATACACATACCAAACATGTATTCTAAAACTCTATGAACAAATGTTGTACAAGCTCTCCCTACCTTAATATGTTTAATCACTACGTTACTCAACAACATTATAAAATATAGCTTTGTCATTCTGTAGATATAATCTTTTCAGCTCTTAGGTTCCTGTTCCTGTTTCTTTCTTTCAGATTATCTCTCCCTTAGATAGTTCTCATCGGTGCATATTTATCCCTTTCCTTTTCATATTATTAATCTCTCCCTTTGACAACAATGATAAAAGAAATAAATAAATAATTATCTCTTGTAGTAGCTAAGTAATTCTCTATTGTCCATTACATTCTTTGTATCTTAGTATACTGATATCCCAATCTGTTTCAGTTTTCCAAACTTAATCACAACCTTGAACAATATCCAAAGTGTGAACTATGTTGCATCAACATGTGTGATCTTCTAATAAGTTTAAGCTGATGCAACATCCAGATCACATTAGTGACCGATAGACAGAGGACGGACCCCAATTCTAGTCCTCAAATATTCAAATGTGTCCTTCAGTAGAGGCTTTGTAAAAATGTTTGCAAGTTGTTCTTTAGATGTAACAAATTCTAACTTCACTTGCTTCTCTTGCACTTGTTCTCTTAAGTAGTGATACTTAATTGATATATGCTTTGTCTTAGAGTGCATCACTGGATTCTTTGAAATATTAATAGCACTAGTGTTGTCATAGTATATAATCATCGGGTCAGTGATTACCTCATTCATTCCTTCCAACACTTGTTTGATATATGCAATGTTTGAGAAATTAGTAGCAGCAACAAGATACTCTGCTTCAACTGTAGATTGAGAAATACAAGCCTACTTTTTACTTGTCCAGGTTACAAGTCTTTCACCAAAGAAAAATGCTCCTTCGGTGGTACTTTTTCTGTCATTCACATTTCCAGCCCAATCAATGTCGGTATAAACCTTCAACTCAAAATTACCTTCCTTAGGATACCATAATCCATAATCCTCTATCTTTTTTAGATATCTTAAGATCCTTTCAGTAGCAATCATGTGTGATTCTCTAGGGTTAGTAGAATATCTAGCAACAATTCCCACAACATGTGCTATATCTGGTCTACTTGAACTACATACATTAGCTTACCAAGCATGGATCAGTAAAGTGTCTGGTTTACCTCTGTAGTTTCATCATCCTTTGTCAATTTACTTCCAATAGCAATTTGTGTTCCTACAGGTTTAGCATCTTCCATGCCAAACGTCTTCAAGACTTCCTTTATGTACTTGGACTGTGTGATGAATATCCTATCACTTTGTTAAATTACTTGTAGTCCTAGAAAGAATTTAATCTCTCCAAACATAGACATCTCAAACTCTTTTCTCATGTCATTAGCAAAAGATTTACATACATGATCTTGACCTCCATAAATAATATCATCAACAAAAATTTCAGCAATAATAATAGTGTCATCAGTATCACCTTTCATGTACAAATTGTTGTTCTCACTAGTTCTCACAAATCTAATAGTTAACAAGTAAGTATGCAGTCTTTCATACCATGCTCTCGGTACTTGCTTCAAACCATATAAAGATTTGTGTAGTCTACATACCATGTCTCTATTGTCTGGATCAATGAATCGTTTAGTTTGTTCTATGTAGACCTCTTCTTCAAGTATACCATTCAGAAATGCTGACTTCACATCCATTTGATAAACCTTAAATTTCTTGTGTGTAGCATATGCAAGTAGCATTCTAACTCCTTCCAATCTAGCAACAGGTGCAAATGTCTCACCATAGTCAATGCCTTCTTCCTGTGCATATCCCTTGCATACCAATCTAGTTTTATTTCTTGTCACCTCACCATTTTCATTTAGCTTGTTTATGAATATCCATTTAGTACCGATAACATTTTTATCTTTAGGTTGGTGTACTAAGGACCAAGTTTTGTTCTTCTCTATTTGTTCTATATCCTCTTTCATTGCATTAACCCATTCTTCATTTTCTAATGCAACTTTCACATTTTTCTGTTCAAATTCACAAACTAAACATGTACCTTGTCTTGCTTTGCTTCTTGTTTGCATGCCAGCTTGTTTGTCTCCAATAATTTGTGTCTCAGGATGATGTCTTCTGAAAAAACTAGCCAATACTTAGTTTCTTCTTTCTTGTTCATCCTTTTCAGGTTCATGTGCTTGCTCGGGAGCACCATCTTGTTCATCAGTTTCCCTTTCCTGTTCCTCGGGGTTATTTTTCTGTTGACCGGTTATCACATGTTGTGACTTTAGTAGATAGTCAGGAAGTTTAATGTCAGTGAATCTACCATAGTCTTCTAGTGCCTTTCTTTCTTCTGTAATTTTTTCATCAAACTCATCAACACAGACATTAGTAATTTCAATTATCTTATTTGTAACCTTATTCAGACATTTGTATGCTTTACTCTTAGTAGAATATCCCAAGAATATTCCTTCATCACCTTTAGAATCAAATTTCACATTTCTCTCATCTTTCAGAATAAAACATTTGCTTCCAAAAATCTTGAAATAACTTACAGTAGGTTTTTGTCCAAACCATAGCTCATAAGGTGTTCGGTTGGTGTCCTTCTTCAGTTGTACTCAGTTAAGCACATATACAACTATGCTGATAGCTTCCCTCCAATATGTCTAAGAAATATTATTTTGTATCATCAGTGTTCTAGCATAGTAAATGATTGACCTATTTCTTCTTTCAGCAATCCCATTTTGTTGAGGTGTCCTCGATGCAGAGACCTGTCTCTTAATACCATGCTCATTACATAAATTAGTAAATTCATCAGAGATAAATTCACCTCCTCTATTAGATCTTAAACATTTTAATTCTTTTCCAGTTTCTTTTTCTACCTTTGCCTTATACCACTTAAACATCTTAAAAGCTTTAGATTTCTCTTTCAAGAACATAACAGTCATCAGTCTAGTGTAGTCATCAACAAAAAGAATAAAGTATATATCACCATAATAACTTTGAGTTCTCATAGGACCCATAGGTTGGTATGAACCAAATTAAGTATCTTCTTTGTTGAGTAGTCTTTGCTCTTAAAACTAGACTTAGTCATCTTACCTTTCTGACTTTCATGGCACATAGCATGATCTGGTTTTGACAAGTTAGGTAACCCTCTAACTCTTTTCTTCTTACTAATCTTAATCATGTTATGAAAATTCACATGACATAACCTCTGATGCCACAACCATGCATCTTCATCTTTCATTAATAAACAAGAAGATTGATCAATATCAAGATAAAATATATTACCTCTGGATTGTGTACCAGTTCCAACAAGTCTTCCTCCATCATCATAGATTCTTACCTTCCTGCTCTCAAAAGCAAGTCGGTGGCCTGAGTTATTCAGCTGTGTCACACTTAACAAATTATAGTTCAATCCATCTACCTAGTATGCATTTTCACATTTTATTCTATCATTAATCATCAGTGAATCTTTACCTCTCACCATACAAGGTGCATCATTTCCCATTGTAACAGATCCTCCATCATATTCATCAAGTAGATCAAATTTCTCTATATCACCAGTCATATGATGTGTACAGCCATAGTCTATGATCCATGTATCATTTCTACTTACTTTAGAGATCAGTGCTGTTTCTTCATGTTTCTCTTCTTCTTCTGAATCATCTTTCATAGCAACAAATACTGCTTCTACATCATCATCAGTGTCAAATTTAGATTCAAATTTTTCGGCTATGTAACATACCTTTTCCCCTTTGTCATAGCTATCTTGATTATCTCTTTTGTTATGTCAGTAGCCTCTGTTGACTCTTCTCCCATAGCTTCCTTCCGATCTATCTTTGGATCTATCATCATCTTTCTTATTCAGACATCTAGCAGTGATGTGGCCAACTTGTTTACAATTAAAACATGCTAAAGGTAACTTGCCTCTATACCTTCCCTTACCTTTGGGCAATCTTCTGGCCATAAGAGCTTCAAGCTCATTAAGTTCATCATCAGTATTACTATCACTATCATTATTCTTATCATTCCTGCTACTAGACTTACCAATATTCAAAGAAGTCATGAAAGCGGATTCAACAGAAGTTACAACATTGTTGTCAAAATTATTCAATTCAAAGGTTGTAATCTTACCGATAAGTGTGTCAAGAGTTAGGTTCAATGTAGCTCTTGTTTCATGAATTGCAGATATCCTAATCACATAAATTGGCAGCAAAGTTCTAAGAGTCTTGCTTATCACTGTTTCATTGTCAATAACTCCACTAGATGCTCTAATAGCATGTACTATCTCTTTTAGTCTATTTGTGTATTGCACAATGTTCTCACCTTCTTTCATCTTCATATCATCAAATCGACCTCTTAGGATTTTTGCTCTGGCTCTCTTAACATTCACATCTCCACTGTTTATTAGAGTTAGCTTGTCCCACATCTTCTTAGTTGTATCACAACCTTTGATATCTTCAAATTCAGCATCGGTACAGGCAGCAGAAAGTTCCATCATAGTAATATTGTGTTCATGCCTATCCTTTAGTTGATCAAGAGTTAGGGGACCAATGGTCTATTCAATGTAGCCATTCTCCATCAGTTCTAGTGTAGAATTCCCAATTCTAGATATGTGCAACTTCATTCGACTTTGCCATACTGTGAAGTTATCTTTGTTCAGCTTTGGCACTTCCCTCTTATACATCTTGAGACCTTTTTGCTAGAGTCCTTAAAACTTTATTCTAAGCAACCATAGCTCTGATACCAATTGTTAGAATAACTGAGAGGGGGGTGAATCAATTATCCAGTGTCCCAAATCAAAATGTATAATCCAAAACAAATTCTTCAACTCCTGCTACTCGGTAAACATAAAATACTTTCATTGTCTGTGTTTTTACCGATTATCAGTCTAAAACTTATACTTGTTACCAATCAAATCTAACATGTAATATGCAAAGTATGATAACAAAAAAATATCACAATCAACACATAACACAAGAGATTTTAACGTGAAAACCCTGTGAAGAGAAAAACCACCTAGGACCGGCAACCCAAAATTGTTCACTCTTCTGAAGTGAGGTCAGTGAAGACCCAACCCTATTAAAGATTACAAAACACACTGTTAGGTGTGACCTTGTTAGAGGATTTTAGACCAGAAGTTATCGTCCAACCAACAGTCACTCTGGGGTTGATAGGATAACAATGTTCACTCTATGAATGAACACCAAAAGACTTTTGTAGTCCACTCGGTTAAGAGATTTGACTGTGTACAATGGTTAAATATGTAACAGTAGATGATATACCTTGAAACAACTTCAATTTCAGTTTACAAATCAATGTTCAGCTCATTCAAATATTTTTGATCAATATACCACTTCAGATTCAATACTATATCAAGTTACTATCCATTGGTAATTACTCTTTGTAGCTCGATAATTGTTTTGCAGCTCGGTTCTCATTAACCAGTATGATCAAAATTCATGAAAACTCCTTCATGCGATAATTCTATAGTATCTTCTTCTTCCGTCTATGTTTCAACAATGAAACCAATGTCTCTTATATAGACGAGTAAATCATTTTCTTTTCCTCCATCAGATTTTGCCGCTTAATCATATTCATAGATTTTTCTGCTTTAAGCTTCCTCGACTGATGTGTCAGTAACATGTTTCAATCTGCTCCATGAGATCTTTCTTGAATTATGTTAGCCGTTGATCTTCATAACAAACCTTATCTGTTACCTTGATTTCATACACTTTACAACTCATCAATTTATCAGCTAAACTAATCATTTAATTCCTTTTTGTTCTCCTTGGTTAACAAAGAAATGCATCGGTAAACACAAGCTCGGTTAATACTACGCTCGGTATACACTACACTCCATCGGTGTATACTGAGATGCTTCATTTACCGACAACACTGCTTTGTGTCTTTCAGCTCTATTCTTCATCATAGATGAATGCAACATAATAAAGTCAATATCATCAAGTCATAGACTCATCAACAAGTTACTCAGTGTATTCCTTATCCTCATCTGACATATACATCTTCCTCATGTAGATATTTCTATTCTTCATCTCTTTCTCCTTTCTTCAGATGTTTCGGTATAGTAACTTACAAGATAAGTATTGTCAAGCTAGTTGACATCAATGAAAACATAATATTGATTTAATCATCTTGCATATCTAATCATCAACTCCTCAGTAATCTTAAATTACAGATTCTTCATTTAGGTTCTAAATCAGTTGTAGTTCATCAATAATAACTCTTTTTTTTTTTTTTCATTTTTAGAACGAGTCAATAGGTTTACTAATTTGATTTTACTGTAAATGATGATTCAATATTTTGTTGGCCTAAATTCTAAAATTTCTAAGATTTCTTGTGCAACACATCTAATGTGAAGCTAGCAAAATTTGATTTGCTAAAACATTCATCTATGATTGAAATCATGTACAAGAGAGATGAGAAATTAAAAAATGAAGATGTCAGTAGCAATATTTTCTATTATTTTTGTGTTATAGTGTTACTTTGTTATCGATGTACCTCATATTCTTCATTTAGGGTCTCATTGATTTTTGTAGATCTGCAATTCACCAAAAAAATGTTTCTAGTGGTATTGATAAAAAAGTGTATTTTTTAACATAGTCAAACATATTTTTTGAATTTCCTGAATTCATCTCCTTTGCAACATGATTCTTTTCATTATAATTTTCTTCTTAGTTCAAAGATGTGTGACACACCAATTTGGTGGAGTTATTATATAATGATGGCCATGATCATGTTTTTAATTTCCCATGATCATGCCTTTTGTCAAATATGAGCATACAATGGCATTTGGGTGTTGAAAGCTTTCTTATTAGTGGAAATTTCAAAGTGAGCATTAAATGGCATTTTTATAAAAAAAATGCTTACCCTAACTTGGGCCTTCGATAAACCTAATGATTTACAATTTGAATATTTCCCAACTTCTCTATTTGGATGAAAAAACCTCATGGAAGGATTGTCACAACTAGATGGTACTGGCTATCCAGCTAATTAAATTCATGCACCCATACCATGACCATCATCATAGGCTCCTATGTGTGCAACTGACTCCTGTGCATGAAATTGATAGTACTTGTGATCTCCAAGAAATGCCAATAGGTTTTAACTCTAAAATTTCTTGAAACTGATTTAGCAAAATAAGAATCAGATATACATATCTAGATTTATGAATTGGATTATTATGTAAAATAAGAATCATTGTATTTTATAGAATATCTGGGACACACAGCTCATATGTGAATTGCTGATGAATATGCCAAATCTTGACATGACTTCCCTCGAGTAAATAACTACAATGTTCCCATGATTCCTATTATAACTTCTCTATCTATTTTGAAAGCAATTCTTTCTATAGTTGCTGATAACCGGTAAGTTTTGTGTTGAAATAATTTGTAGTTTTTGTAACATTGCATAAATTACTATCGGCATAATTTTTGTAACCTTGTAATCTCTTATCTCTTCATTGTATGCATATTTCTACCCCTTCAAACTAGCATAGTCTTAAATATTTCTAAGCCTTTCTCAATAATGAAAAAAATCATTTTTTGAAATATTATAATCATTGCATTCCATGAGACAACATATATTTGAAGCATTTAATGAGAAAGTTCACATGCATTATTTGTGCTTTGGAATTTATTTTTCCTTCTTTTTTATTTCTAAATAATATTGGTATTTGAACTGACAAACAACTCTCCTATTTGCATGTCTTGTAACTTACCAAGATAGCAATGGTATTTGGGTCTGATATAAATAATGTATTTTCCAAATTCCTTTCTTATAGTTGCATTTCTTTCTATATTATCTCTACTCTCCTCTTCATATCATAAGAATTAGGGAGATGGTATGATAGAATGTAATTACATGGCATCCCTCTTTCCATGTGAACTTATGTCAAGGACAAGCTTGTGGATAAGAAAGTGCCAAAGAAGAGCATGTGAAAAATGAAGGCAGATTGGTAAGGATAGTTTGGTCATTTTCTATGAATAGGTAGATAAATTAGTTAGAGATTGCTAGTCAATGTTATCATTACATAATCAGCATGTCCATTACTCCTTAAGATTGTTGATTGTATTGGAGAGCACAAGGTTGTTTCTTTCATATTTAAGGAAGCTCAATGGGGGTTGATAGCCATTACCATTTAATTGTGTAGGTTTTGATTGATGCAAAATCCATATGTAGGCTTGTAGGATTTTAGGGTCAGAAAAAAGTACTCAAATGTTTCATTATGCATTAAGAGCTACATAGAATGATATTGATAGGATTGATTGGGTTTCATAGTTGACATGTGGTGACATTTTTCTACATTTGTCATCTATCCATATCCCTTATATACAAATTTTAATATATTTAATATTTTTTTCTAGAGCTTGAAAAACACATACCTTATTTGCGTGTTCTGATTACTACACCTTTCCATCCAGCCTAAGTGACTGTAGAGTGAATGAAGAAGGTAAAGAACTTAAAAATTCTTTTGACATGTAGTATAGGTTCTGATCATATTGATCTCAATGATACAACAACAGTTGGCTTGACTTTTCATGAGTTACAGGTACTAGTCTCATAATATCTAAGCTCTATATTTATATTGTTTTCTTGACCAAGTTCATAGACAAGTTTCTAGTGTGCAACATTTGGTGCTATTTATTTATAATTTAATTACTGCTTTGTACTAAATTTTTCAAGAAGCAACATGGTGTTAGTGGAAGAAATGAACTCATGTGATTTCTCATATTGACACACAATTTCATTCCTAGGTATAAGAAGATTGGTTGAGGGAAACTAGAATATAGCTATTGTTTCATTCCTAGGAGTGTGGACTTCTGAAGAAGTAAAGTTTTTGATGGGTTAATCAAGAGTAAAAATGTAGAAGGTATGATCACTGGTACATATTTGATCTCTATTTAATGTGGTTAGTTTCCCCTAAATATAGATGCTTGTCATTATAATAAGGGGAATGAGCCACGTGTAATAGATTTTCCAATGACTTGATTCACTTCATCCTTATATTGCACATTGAATAACTTCCCCATTGAGTTTAAAGTATCACTAGTCATCCTCCCCTTAGGCTTTTCTACCCTTGAATTATAGATGGAAAAACCTAAAATCATGTTGAATGGAAAGTACTAGTATACATGGTATGATTATTCTTTAAAGGGTACTAGCTCAATGGAAGAGCACCTACTTTACAAGTAGGATGGTGGTGGTTCAATTCCATCATGCCCTAATATGACTAAATTAATGACTAAACATATGACTAAATAAATGACTAAATATAGGACTAAATAAATGACCAAATCAATGTCCAAATCAATGACCAAATAAATGACCAAATAAATAACCAAATAAATGACCAAATAAATGACCTAATCAATGACTTAAATAGTTTAGTCATAAATTTGGTCATGAGATAAATGATCGACAATAAACTACTAATGGTCACGTGATCAAAATTAGTCATTTATCTACAATTTTTAGTAGTTTATTTAGTCACATATTGTTATTTTTGTACTATTGGAATTATCAAAGATGAGTTGTTATATTTTTTATACCACATGTACGGAAAGAGAAAAATCTGTTTACCAAAAGCAGTTACAAAATTCTATGACAGTTTTAGCAGTTTTGAGTAGTTTTGGTCAAATTGAAGTTTGGGGTATCTAACTGCCTCACAAATGTCAAATTTTTTGGTTTATAAGTAGGGAATACATTCCTCTAAAATATATAACAAGGGTTTGGAGAGAAGTTGCAGGATTTGTGTGGAATTCTTTGTAGACCGAACATCTTGCAAGTAGATTTTAAAATAACAAAGAAGAGGGTAAAGCTTTATGCTTCTATTTTGTCATTTGTGAATTGATTTTCATTGCAAAAGTTTATAAGAGATAGAAGAAGGGATATACATTGATTTTTAAGTCATTCACATCAGTATTTGATCAGATATTTTAATGAAAAAAAAAATATTTGGGCACTTGATGTTTTGAAATTTATTCATTTATTTATTTTGGAATTTGGCGCTTCTTGTATTCTTGAAATTGGTGCTTCAAGTTTAAGGGATTGATGTTCCTTGAAATCGGTGTTTCAAAAATAGGGTGTTGGTGCTTCCCTGAGTTGTAGCTCTAAAAGATTTTCCCAAGAGGCTAATAAAGTTTCAAATTCAAATTGGTTTTTTACCCTAAGGGGTTTTCCACTATAAATATTTTGTACTTTGTTCTTTTTACATATCTTGTTCATATTTCTTAAGTATATGTTATAATCGTAAAAATTAAAAAGGATAAGTTTTTAAGTAACCACTAATTCACCCCCCCCTCTTAGTGGTGTTTGTATTCCAGTAAGTGGTATCAGAGAAAGGTTCCCTAGATAATTTTAGCAACTTTAGGTAGATTTTGGTTGAGTGTAATACTTATCTACAATGGCTCATGATAACTCTTCAAAGGTACCTATTTTTGATGAATCAGATTATGCTTTTGGGGAAGTAATGATGCAAACATACTTGTTATCTATTAATGTTTATGTTTGGGCTTCAGTTGTTAATGGTTATAAAGTTCCCAATTCTTTACCTACAGATCTTGATGAAAAGAAGAAGTATGAAATTGATATGAAAGCTAAATTTGCAATACTTAACAATTTGTCTAAAGATGTGTTTGTTAAGGTTATGCACTGCAGATCTTCTAAAGAACTATGGGACAAGTTGAAAAATA
This sequence comes from Chamaecyparis obtusa, assembly GCA_027943335.1. NCBI lineage: Eukaryota > Viridiplantae > Streptophyta > Pinopsida > Cupressales > Cupressaceae > Chamaecyparis > Chamaecyparis obtusa. Next base: position 353,477 of record BSBK01002892.1, on the reverse strand, counting down.
CTTATCATGGTAATGATAGAGTTCAAGAATCCAAGATAAAATATTTAAAATCAATATTTGAAAATCTAAAAAAGGGAGATGATGAAAAGGTAGAAGACTATCTCCTTAAGATATATGAAACTATGAATGGCATAAGAGGACTTGGTGAAACAATTGATGATATTGATGTTGTAAAGAAAGTTTTAAGATCTCTTCCTGATAAGTTTGAGTCTAAAATATGTTCCATAGAAGAAACTAGGGAGATTAACAAATATACAATGGAAGATATCCATGGAGCACTTGTAGCTTATGAAATGAGAAAATTTGGCAAGCAGGAACCCACAAGAAAAGAAGCAACATTCAAAGCATAAAAGAGGGCAAAGAAAGTCTCATCGGAATCAGAAGACCTTTATGGTCTTGAAGCACATTTATCAAGGAAATTAAAGAAAGGAGTAGGTAAATACAAAGATAAACTTCCTTTCAAATGCTTTAATTATGGTAAAATATGACACTTTGCATCTAAATGTCCTTATAATAGTCATGATTAAGTAGATGATGAGAAAGAGACATCAAGTAAAAATAAATTCTATAACAAAACAAGTTCTTTAAGAAGAAGAAGAGCTTGATTTCTCATGTATCAGATAGTGAATATAGTAGTTCTGAACGTGATGAAAATGAATTTTCATTCATGGCTATAGAAACTACTTGTCAAGAATCAAATAGTGATGATGATGTTGAACTTGTTGAAGCTGATTTAGAATGTAAATTTTTTTATGCACTTAAAAAGATCAAGGAATTAAAAAGGAATTTAAGTGTTCAAGAAAATAAATTCATAAAGGAAAAAGAGAACTTTGAAAAGGAAATTAAATAATTAAATCAAGAAGTTATAGATTCGAAACTACAAGTGGAGGAACAAAAGAAAATTGTCTTTGTCACTAAGGAAGTGTTAAGTTCTAAAGATCACGAATGTACAAGGTTAATGAATGAAGTAGTATAATATAAAAATAAGTTAGAAAAATATGAGAATACTAATTTGGATGACATGTTAAGAAAACAAAGAATAACTGATGATCTAACTGGAATAGGTTTTGAACTTTGACAATGCTCTAGTGACAAGAAAGATAAATCTTTATTTGAGATATTCAAATATGAAAGTAAAGACATAGATCGACATGTTACCACTTCAAATTCAGATAAAAATGCATATTTTAATCAGATTTCTAATGGTAAAAGGAAGGTTACATCAAGATCTTCATTCATGGGTAAAGGATATTCAAACAGTTTCACTTCTTTCTTTGATGGATATTGCTTCATGTGTCATCAATATGGACATAGAATAAGTAATTGAAAATATATGTCAAGAAGGTTTTCAAAGTTTCATTTTGGTTATTACTTTCCTAAAGTCAATGGTTTAAGATGTTACAAATGTAATCCTTTTGGTCATGTTATGAGGAATTGCAAGTCTAAGACATTCAAGAATGATCAATCTTATACTAGTCTACAAGTTGATAAAGAATTTGATACTAAGGTGACTAAGATATGGAGGCATAAGATTAATAAGTCTATGTTTATTCAAATGACTTTACATTTTGAAGAAAAGGATTTGTGGATAATTTATAGTGGTTGTTTTAGACACATGACAGGTGATAAAACAAAGTTTGATATAATGATTGACTTAAATGTACTGAAAGCAAAGGCTGAGAGTCTTAGAGGTAAGTTTGATGAAATGAGAATGCAAGAAGGTGAAAACATTGCACAATATTGTGGTAGAATAAAAGATGTTGTGAATGCTATTAGAGGAGCAAATGGAACTATTGATGATGAAACTATAATTGGGAAAGTACTAAGAACCCTGCATCCTATATATGTTATTAAGATCTCAACTATTCAGGAATCTAGATGTAACTCTGTTAATGTGCTTACTTTGGAAAGTTTGGTTGGTAAGTTGACTGCTTTTGAACTCTCTAATTATGATAATTTCACTATTGGAAGCATTGGTAATGTTGAATCTACTTTCAAGTCACGACTAGTTCTGAACAAGCCAAAGAAAGAAAAAGAAAGATACATTAGTGAAAGTGAAAGTGAAAGTGAAAGTGAAGGTAACAGTGAGACTTTAGATGAAGAACTAGAAGATCTAGAAGCTCTTATGGCTAGAAGACTGAGAAGAGGAAAAGGAAAGTATAAAGGTAAACTTCCTATTATATGTTTTGCATGTAATAGAGTTGGTCATATAGCTGCTAGATGTCCTGATAGGAATGATAAAGATGATGAAAGACACAACAAACAAAAAGATAGAAGATATGACAGAAACTACCAAAGCTACAAGGACTACAAAGGAAAAGGTAAGAAATCTTGTTACATTGCTGAAGATGAAACTAACACTGATAGTGATGATTTTGAAATTGAGGTAGACTATGTTGCAATGAAAGATGAATCTGATGAGAATGAGAAAACTGCATTGATATCCTATGTGAACAAGAATGATAAATGGATTATTGACAGTGGTTGTTCACATCACATGACTGGTGACAAAAACAAGTTTGAGACCTTACATCATTATAGAGGTAAAAGTGTAAAATTTGGTAATGATGCACCATGTCCTATTAAAGGAAAAGGTTTCATTAAACTAATTGATAAGATATCTTGTGAAAATGCATATTGGGTTGAAGGTCTTGGTTATAATTTGTTAAGTGTTGCTCAGATCAACAAAACTGGTTACCGAGTGGAATTTCATCACAAGAAAGCTAAAATATTTTATGATCCTAGAGAACTAATCAGAAGTGGAGATCAGACTAGAGGTAATTTGTTCTATGTTGACCTATCTGAAGAAATATGTATGATTGCACAACCTGATGATATTTGGTTATGGTACAAAAGGCTATGTCATGTTAACTTTGACAATCTAGTAGAGATAAGTAAGCAGAAAAAGGTAAGAGGTCTACCTAGATTGAAGAAACCTGAGAATGTGATGTGCAAGGAATGCCAGATAGGAAAAATGACAAAGTCAAGTTTTAAGAGAAAATCCTTTACTTCTGAAAACATTTTAGATTTGGTTCATATTGACCTTTGTGGACCTATGGATATACAAAGTTACTATGGTGCTAGATACTTTATCTTATTTGTTGATGATCATACTAGGATGATGCATATAATGTTTCTAAAAGAAAAATATGAAGCTTTTCAATTCTTTAAGTGGTATTTGGCTAAGGTTGAAAAGGAGACAGGTAGGAACCTGAAATGTCTTAGATCTGACCGAGGTGGAGAATTTACATCAAATGAATTTAATCTATTTTGTAATGATAGACGAAATAAAAGACAGATGTCTGCACCTAAAACACCTCCATAGAATGGTATAGCAGAAAGAAGAAATAGATCTGTCTTGGAATGTGCAAGGACACTATTAATTGAAAAGAATGTGGCATAGAAATACTAGAAAGAAGCTATAAGCACTGCTATCTACACTCTTAACTAGGTACAGATCAAGAAAGGTGCAAATCTGACACCCTATAAATTATCTTAGTAAGACTGAAGACTAAACTCATAGGCTTGACCAAGCAAAGAATGGAAAAATCATGTTTAAGCCAAGTTATGTTAGTGTCGACCGAGTCAGTATATGCCGAGCAAAATTCTAGTGTTGATTGAGCATCAGTAAATTGCTGAGGGAGACAGTTTAAGCCGAGGAAACATTTTTAGTAATGATCGAGCTTTCTACATGAAGACCGAGTAGTTGATCATAGTATTGACCGAGCATCAAAATTTTTATATTTGAAGAGAATTTAGTTTTGGAGCCGACATTATTGAATTCTTGGATTATGTAAAATTTGTTGACTTTATTTAATGATTGTTTGAAAGCATTAAATGCACTGTAAAACATTTTATTGTAAATCTTTAAGAGATTTGAGATGGTTCTAGAAATGAAGCCGAAGAACATGAAGCAGGTAGATCCAATAAATCTAACCTAACCCTAAGATCTATGAATGAGATTGAGGGGCATAAGATGATTTAACCTAATGAGGAAAGTATTAAGTGAACCTGAGCATTTTGGATATGCAAGGGTGCATGGGTGGAAAGTGAATGCTGGAAGAACAGTAAAGTTTTATTGACTGTATAAGCAAAAAGGCTGAAGGAGAAGGTAAATATTAAGGATTGCACAATTGCTAAGGATATGTGGGATACATTTGCAAGGATCTATGGTGGTGACTTAAATGTACTGAAAGAAAAGGCTGAGAGTCTTAGAGGTAAGTTTAATGAAATGAGAATGCAAGAAGGTGAAAACATTGCACAATATTATGGTAGAATAAAAGAAGTTGTGAATGCTATTAGAGGAGAAAATGGAACTATTGATGATAAAAATATAATTGGGAAAGTACTAAGAAACCTGCATCCTATATATGCTATTAAGATCTCAACTATTCAGGAATCTAGATGCAACTCTGCTAATGTGCTTACTTTGGAAAGTTTGGTTGGTAAGCTAACTACTTTTGAACTCTCTAATTATGATAATTTCACTGTTGGAAGCATTGGTAATGTTGAATCTACTTTCAAGTCACAACTAGTTCTGAACAAGCCAAAGAAAGAACAAGAAAGATGCATCAGTGAAAGTGAAAGAGAAAGTGAAGGTGATAGTGAGACTTCTGATGAAGAACTAGAAGATCTAGAAGCTCTTATGGCTAGAAGACTGAGAAGAGGAAAAGGAAAGTATAAAGGTAAACTTCCTATTATATGTTTTGCATGTAACAAAGTTGGTCATATAGCTGCTAGATGTCCTGACAGGAAGGATAAAGATGATGAAAGACATAGAAAACACAAAGATAGAAGAGATGACAAAAACTATCGAAGGTACAAGGACTACAAAGGAAAAGGTAAGAAATCTTGTTACATTGCTGAAGAAGAAACTGACACTAATAGTGATGAATTTGAAATTGAGGTAGTCTATGTTGCAATGAAAGATGAATCTGATGAGGATGAGAAAATTGCATTGACATCCTATGTGAACAAGAATGATAAATGTATTATTGACAGTGGTTGTTCACATCACATGATTGGTGACAAAAATAAGTTTGAGACCTTACATCATTATAGAGGTAAAAGTGTAAAATTTGGTAATGATGCACCATGTCCTGTTAAAGGAAAAGGTTTGATTAAAATAATTGATAAGATATCTTGTCAAAATGCATATTGGGTTGAAGGTCTTAATTATAATTTGTTAAGTGTTGCTCAGCTCAACAAAATTGGTTACCGAGTGGAATTTCATCACAAGCAAGCTAAAATATTTGATGCTACTGGAGAACTAATTGGAAGTGGAGATCAGACTAGAGGTAATTTGTTCTATGTTGACCTATCTGAAGAAATATGTATGATTGCACAACTTGATGATATTTGGTTATGGCAAAAAAGGCTATTTTATGTTAACTTTGACAATCTGGTAGAGATAAGTAAGAAGAAAAAGGTAAGAGGTCTACCTAGATTGAAGAAACCTGAGAATGTGATGTGCAAGGAATGCCAGTTAGGAAAAATGACAAAGTCAAGTTTTAAGAGAAAATCTTTTACTTCTGAAAACATTTTAGATTTGGTTCATATTGACCTTTGTGGACCTATGGGTATACAAAGTTACTGTGGTGCTAGATACTTTATCTTATTTGTTGATGATCATACTAGGATGATGCATGTAATGTTTCTAAAAGAAAAATATGAAGCTTTTCAATTCTTTAAGTGGTATTTGGCTAAGGTTGAAAAGGAGATAGGTAGGAACTTGGAATGTCTTAGATCTGACCGAGGTGGAGAATTTACATCAAATGAATTTAATCTATTTTTCAATGATAGAGGAATTTAAAAGACAGATGTCTGCACCTAGAACACCTCCACAGAATGGTATAGCAGAAAGAAGAAACAAATCTATCTTGGATTGTGCAAGGACACTGTTGATTGTAAAGAACGTGGCACAAAAATACTAGAAAGAAGCTATATGCATTGCTGTCTACACTCTTAATCGGGTACAGATCAAGAAAGGTACAAATCTGACACCCTATGAATTATGGCATAGGCATGCACCGAGTGTTAAATACTTTAGAATCTTTGGAAGTAAGTGCTATATATTAAAAGATGCTAGGAATGGTAAGTTTGATGCTAAGAGTGATGAAGGCATATTCTAGGATACTCCACAAAAAGTAAAGCCTACAAGTTTTTGAACTCTAACACTAAGAAAATTGTGGAAAGTGTGAATGTCAAAATTGATGAGTATGCAGTAAGAAATGAAGTTGACAATAAAAGAGAGCCGAAAGAGAACAAGAACCTGCCGAGCTACAAGAAAATGCTGTCGAGTATCAAGAAGAGGTTGCCGAACATTCAAAAATTGAATCTGACAATCTTGTTGTGGAACCTGATGAAATAGAGGAGAGAAGAATTGAACCTATTTTGAAAAAATATGTAAGAAGACATCACAAGCCTGAACAGATAATTGGAGACAAAAATACTAGAATTCAGACTAGAAGCAAGACTAAGGATCTGACATGCTTACTGTGTGAATTTGAACCCAGGTCAACTAGAGAAGCATTGGAGAATGAAGACTGGATACAAGCAATGAATGAAGAGATTGACTAGATTAAGAAGAATGATACTTGGACTTTGGTGCCGAGACCTGAAAATAAAAATGTTATAGGAACAAAGTGGGTGTTTTGGGATAAGATGAATGAAAAGGTGAAATCACTAGGAACAAAGCTAGGCTGGTATGCAAAGGCTACGCACAAGAAGAAGGAATAGATTATGGGGAGACATTTTTCCTTGTAGCTAGATTGGAAGGAGTAAGAACTCTGCTTGCATATGCTACTTATAAAGATTTCAAGGTATATCAAATGGATGTCAAATCTGCATTTTTGAATGGCATACTAGAAGGAGAAGTTTGCATAGAATAGCCAGAAGGTTTTATTGATCCAAATAGAAGACACATGGTGTGCAAACTGAACAAAGCATTATATGGATTGAAACAAGCTCCCAGAGCATGGTATGAGAGGTTGCACAACTACTTGATACAGGTTGGATTTTCAAGGACAAATGACACAAGCAATCTGTATATGAAAGATGAAGAAGGTAAAGGTATCTTGTTAGCAAAATTTTTTGTGGATGACATTATTTTTGGTGGACAAGATGCATTGTGTAAAAGATTTTCAAATGAAATGCAAACTGAATTTGAAATGAGTATGTTTGGTGAGATCAAATTCTTTGTTGGTTTACAAGTATGTTAGATGAAGAAAGGGATCTTCATTACATAGTCTAAGTATGTTAATGAAATACTGGAAACTTTTGGGATGGAAGATGCTAGACCAGTGAATACTCCTATGGTTACCAGACAAAAGTTATCTAAGAATGATGATGCTGTAGAAGTGAATCAGACTTTGTATAGATCCATGATTGGAAAATTGAAGTATGATGTACATAGTAGACCAGATATTACACTAGCTATTGGGATTGTGGCAAGATTCTCTGCCAATCCTAAGGAAACACACATGATGGCTGTATAAAGAATTATGAGATACTTGAAAGGAACTGCTGACTATGGTCTATATTATAAGAAGGTTGACAAATTTGAACTCAGAGTTTATACAGATGCTGATTGGGTAGGAAATGTAGATGAGAGAAAGAATACTAGTGGTGGAGCTTTCTTTCTTGGATAGAGATTAGTCTCCTGGACAAGCAAGAAACAAAATTGCATTTCCCAATCTACTACTGAGGCCGACTTTGTTGCTGTTGTAGTCAACTATTCAAATTTTGTATGGATAAAACAATTGTTGATAAGCATAAAAGAAGAAATCAATGAACCTGTTGTTATTTTCTATGACAACACAAGTGCTATCAATATTTCTAAGAATCTAGTGATGCACACTAAGACCAAGCACATAGCAATCAAGTATCACTACTTGAGAGAATTAGTACAAGATAAAGAAGTCCGAATGGAATATGTGAATACAAAAGAACAATTAGCTGACATATTCACTAAAGCTTTACTGAGAGAAGCTCATGAGTATTTGAGAAGTCAATTAGGGGTTCTTCCCCTAACTGAGGCTGCCTAGTCAAGCTAGTAGCATTGCATCAAATATGCTACAACAGAATATTTGACAAATTGATGCAGAAGATTGTCACACTTTAGGGCTGGCTTAGAGTTGTGAAAAGGAGAAAAGACAAGGAATTGGTCATAAGCAAGATGATAAAGGGAGAAACATTGAGCTGCACAAATATTATCTACATCTGATAGATGTATGTTTTAGTTACTACTTTGGCATTTTTTTCAAAGAGGGAGATGAACTGATATGATAACACATGACACTGAAATGCAAGGTTTATGAATTGAAATGAAGGATCAGGATAGAGGGAGATCTAAATACTTCTAACAGTCATAGAAGTGAGGCTTATAGGATTCTGAATCAGAATGAAGCTAAGGATATTATAAATAATTCTCTGATGGACATATAAGTTTTTGGATTGGTTGGTAATCCATGTGTTATTAGGTGATATCATATGGTGTTGCGATCAATGCCAAAGAAAGAGATTGTTGGAAACTGCAATTGAACAATTTTTGTATTGTCATTGATGTCAAACCTTAATTGGTAAGATTGTTTCTACTTAGGAAAGTACTATATCTATTTGAGTGTTGCTAAGGGGATAGGCAAGGTTGGTAACAATAGCACCTAAGGAAGGTTGAGTTATCTTGATACTACAAAGTGTACTTGACTATGTTGTACAATGATGAGACAACGTATTGTTTATCTTAGTAAGACTGAAGACTAAACTGGTAGGCTTGACTGAGCAAAGAATGAAAAAATCATGTTTAAGCCAAGTTATGTTAGTGTCGACCGAGTCAGTATATGCCAAGAAAATTTTTAGTGTTGATCGAGCATCAGTAAATTGCCGAGGGAGACAGTGTAAGCCGAGGAAACATTTTTAGAATGACCGAGCTTTCTACATGAAGATCGAGTAGTTGATCACAGTATTGACCAAACATCAACATTTTTATATTTGAAGAGAATTTAGTTTTGGAGCTGACATTGTTGAATTCTTGGATTATGTAAAATGTGTTGACTTTATTTATTGATTGTTTGAAAGCATTCAATGCACTGTAAAATATTTTATTGTAAATCTTTAAGATATTTGAGATGGTTCTAGAAACAAAGCCAAAGAACATGAAGCAGGTAGATTCAATGAATCTGACCTAACCCTAAGATCTATGAATGAGATTGAGTGGCATAAGATGAGTTAACCTAATGAGGAAAGTATTAAGTGAACCTGAGCATTTTGGATATGGAAGGGTGCATGGGTGGAAAGTGAATGTTGGAAGAACAGTAGAGTTTTATTGACTGTATAAGCAAAAAGGCTAAAGGAGAATTGTGGTGGTGCTTGAAGAAAAGTTCTGAGTAGATGAGAGATGGAGATGGCAAAGTTTCAAAGTCAGTAAACCAGCATTAGTGTACATAATCAGATCTAATATTTGCAAAGTGAGTTGTATATTTTTCAGATAAATATTGCTGCTAGTTTCTAACCATTGTAATAGTCAAAATCCTTTTAACAGAGGTTGACCTAACAGTCATATGTTAAATCCTTTGAACAAGGTTGCATTCTAATGGAGGGTATGTGCAAGATCATGAGGGGCCAAACTATGCCCTTAAGTGGCAATGAAAAATCAGCAAATCAGGGTTAGTCAACTTGATGTGAAAATTTCAACTAGCTATGAACCTAATATCAAAAAGTTGTAAGAATAGAATCTGTAGAAAATTGAATGTAGTTTCTAAAATACTAGGCCTTTTTTCAGAAAAAGTTAGTATGATTGGTGAAAAGTATAGATTTCAATGTAGCAGTACAAAAATTTCAGGAAAAAAAAAAGAAGTAGGTGTATGTCTGACCACCTTAATCATAATCAAATGATAATATTTTATTATAAGATTATATATAAGTAGTAGACTCATGCTCAGATGTGACACATATTTTTTTGTAATTTTATTCCAAAAAAATAATTAATTATGAATTTTCTGCTACAACATTTTCAGAATAAAAAAACTCCCGTGTCTGACCACCTTAACTCATTCAAAACTTTACAAAATTCAATTTTTTTTTTCCTTATAGTAGGCGAAGCATAGAATGTGTCGCATTTTTTGGACAAAAATGTTATACCGTTTGAAAGTTATAGTCATTTTTCAATCAATATATAAATCAACACTTTAGAGGTAGCTCAATTGAAAAATAACTAATAATTACTTACCGAATTCAAAATTTGACAGCAATTATATCGATAGAAAGCTGATAATCTCCTTAAGATACCCTTTTCATTTTATCAAATTCGGATGGAAAAAAAGTCATCAACTACATTGTCAAAGGCTGGAACTCAAAGAAACAACGGAAAAACACGTATTTGAGACATTCCAATAGTTGACCATGTAGGTTTGGTGAACAAAGCAATACCAAGCCTAATCGGGTACCCGATATTTACCCGAACATGACACACAATTTTGAATTTTCACTTTGCCTCCACTTTCTCCCTCCCATTTCTCCATCCTTCATAAACATATATATATTAGATATATATTAGATATATTAAATATTATATAATATCAATTATATATTAAATGTTATATAATAAATATTTTACATTAAATATTATTTAATATATATTAATATTAAAAACTATATATTAGATTATATATTATATATATTAAATATTATATAATATACATATTACATTAAATATTATTTAATTATATATTAATATCAAAAACTATATATTAGATTATATATTATATATTAAATATTATATAATATACATTTTACATTTTAAATATTATTTAATATGATTCTAAGCATGAGCATGAGTCCCTACAAGGGCATAGTTGTGCCTTTTACAGGCGCTGAAAACCCTAACTACGCAGAAATGGAGGCTTTGAAGAATAGTTCACTGGAGGCGGATTATAGAAGCAGAGGGCAAGAGAATCACTTTGTTTCCACCGCCTGTGGTTGTGAAATGGTATCTTTCCCTGCTTTTTCAACTAGAATGCTAAATTGCAAAGGTTCTTGAAATAGATTATGGTCACCGGACAATTGTACCATGCCTGTTGATAATTTGACAGCTCAATAGAGTCATTGGGAGGTTAAACAAGAACAACCAGATGGACCTTTGAACCGGTTGAAGATTATGGAGAGCGGGGAAGGGTTTGGTAAAATGAGCAGTTGTACTAGAAATTATGCAGGCACCGTAGAACTGACCCCATTAATAAATTTAAAGAAGAGATCAGTGCCGGCGTGACATTATGAGGAAAGGCTTGTCATTTCGATGGTGCTGCCCCAATATTATGAAGAATGTCTTGCCGCTACAATGCCAGCACTCAGACTTTCACCATTGCTTCTCATCAATACTCTGAGATATGGCAGGAATTGCGGGCTTTTGCATAGCATAGTCCATCATAAATTCTCTATAAATCATCATGTGTTCCAGTATTCTGCGCATTTCTGAACGACTTACTCGAAGAATTTAATTTTTATTCTAATTTTGGATCCATGGATTGTCATTTTGCGCTCAGAGAGAAGTTGCAGATTGCAACAATTTGATAAATTTGGTTTATCTCATTTTCTTTCTCTACCATTTCTAAGTAATACGATTTTGTTTTTGTCTATCTTAAATGATTTCACCTGAAGTTAATGAATTTTTTTAGATGATTTTGTTTGAAGTTTTAATGAAATTTCTTCCATGGATGCTAATGAAATCTCTTCCATGAATGCTGATAAGATGTTTAAATTCAAAGTTAATAAATTCTATAGCTTGAATGTTCTTTTTTGTAGAAGGTTATTTTCATGGTTTGTGATTCATGCAATTCCTTAATAGTTTCATTCTTAAAAGAATTCATAACTAGATTTTCCATAGCCAATTTTCTTCTTGATCGTTGCAATATTTTCTCCTCCACTGAATATATATTTTCTCCTCCACTAAACATTTTGTAATTAGTTGATATAAAATTACATTTTTCTCTTGACCAATTCTGTGGGCTCACGATTGAGCCTGTAGATCCACAAAAGGGTTGAAATTTGGATCTGGTGGAAGAGTATTTTTAGCAAAAAGTCATTCACTAACATCTCATTTGGGTCATGGGGACTCCCTAGGGGTCCTAGTATGGCTTGTCACATGTTAGGACCCCTAGGGAGTCCACATGACTCCTTTTGACATATTAGAATGCCCAAGTGTGTGTTAAGGGGTCCTAAGACCCCTTAACACACACTTGGGCATTCCAATATGTCAAAAGGGGTCATGTGGACTCCCTAGGGGTCCTAGTACACCTTATCATGCGTTAGGACCCCTAGAAAGTCCCCATGAACCCTTTCGATACATTTGAATGCTCAAGTATGTCTTAAGGGGTCCTAGGACCCCTTCGAACACACTTGAGCATTCCAATGTGTCAAAACGGGTCAGGGGGACTCCCTAGGGGTCCTAGTACACCTTATCACGCATTAGCACCCCTAGGAAGTCCCAATGACCCCTTTTGAAAAAATAGAATGCTCAAGTGTGTATGAAGGGGTCCTACGACCCCTTAAGACACACTTGAGCATTCCAATGTGTCAAAAGGGGTCATGGGGACTCCCTTGGGGTCCTAGTACACCTTATCATGTGTTAGGACCCATAGGGAGTCCCCATGACCCCTTTTGACACTTTGGAACACTCAAGTGTGTCCGAAGGGGTCCTAAGACCCCTTAAGACACACTTGAACCTTCCAATGTGTCAAAAGCAGTTATGGAGACTCCCTAGGGGTCCTAGTAAGCCTTATGATGCGTTAGGACCCCTAGGGAGTCCCCATGACCCCTTTTGACACTTTGGAACACTCAAGTGTGTATGAATGGGTCCTAAGACCCCTTAAGACACACTTGAGCCTTCCAATGTGTCAAAAGGGGTCATGGGGACTCCCTAGGGGTTCTAGTACACCTTATCATGCGTTAGGATGCCTAGGAAGTCCCCATGACCCCTTTTGACACTTTGGAATGCTCAAGTGTGTCCGAAGGGGTCCTAAGACCCCTTACAACCCACTTGAGCATTCCAATGTTTTAAAAGGGGTCATGAGGACTCCCTAGGGGTCCTAGTACACCTTATCACGTGTTAGGACTCCTAGGAAGTCCTGATGACCCCTTTTGACACATTAGAATGCTCAAGTGTGTCTTAAGGTGTCCTACGACCCCTTTAGACACACTTGAGTGTTCCAATGTGTCAAAAGGGGTCATGGGGACTCCCTCGGGGTCCTAACATGTGATAAGGCATACTAGGACCCCAAGGGAGTCCCCATGACCCCTTTTGAAACATTGGAACACTCAAGTGTGTCTTAAGGGGTCATAAGACCCCTTGAGACACACTTGAGTGTTCCAATGTTTCAAAAGGGGTCATGGGGACTCCCTTGGGGTCCTAGTATGCCTTATCACGTGTTAGGACCCCTATGGAGTCTCCATGACCCCTTTCGACACATTCGAATGCTCAAGTGTGTCTGAAGGGCTCCTAAGACCCCTTAAGACACACTTGAGCATTCCATTATGTCAAAAGGGGTGATGGGGACTCCCTAGGGGTCGTAGTATGCCTTATCCATGTTAGGACCCCAAGGGAGTCCCCATGACCCCTTTTGACACATTGGAACACTCAAGTGTGTCTTAAGGGGTCGTATGACACCTTAAGACACACTTGAGCATTCCAATGTGTCAAAAGGGGTCATCGGGACTTCCTAGGGGTCCTAATGTGTGATAAGGCATACTAGGACCCCTAGGGAGTCCCCATGACCCCTTTTGATACATTGGAATGCTCAAGTGTGTCATAAGGGGTCTTAGGACCCCTCAAAAAAACTTGAGCATTCCAAAGTGTCAAAAGGGGTCATGGGGACTACCTAGGGCTCCTAATGCATGATAAGGCATACTAGGACCCCTAGGTAGTCCCCATGACCCCTTTTGACACATTGGCAGGCTCAAGTGTGTCTTAAGGGGTCTTAGGACAACTTCAAACACACTCGAGTGTTCCAAAGTGTCAAAAGGGTTCATGGGGACTCCCTAGGGGTCTTAATGCATGATAAGGCTTACTAGGACCCCTAGGGAGTCCCCATGACCCCTTTTGACACATTGGAATGCTCAAGTGTGTTTTAAGGGGTTCTAGGACACCTCCAGACACACTTGAGCATTCCAATGTCTCAAAAGGCTTCATGGGGACTCCCTAGGGGTCCTAATGCATGATAAGGTGTACTAGGACCCCAAGGGAGGCCCCATGACCCCTTTCGACACATTGGAACACTCAAGTGTGTCTTAAGGGGTTGTTCATGATAAGGCATACTACGACCCCAAGGGAGTCCCCATGACCTCTTTTGACACATTGGAATGCTCAAGTGTGTCTTAAGGGGTCATACAACCCCTTAAGACACACTTGAGCATTCCAATGTGTCAAAAAAGGTCATTGGGATTCCCTTGGGGTCCTAGTATGCGTTATCACGCGTTAGGACCACTAGGGAGTCCCCATGACCCCTTTTGACACATTGGAATGCTCAAGTGTGTCTGAAGGGCTCCTAAAACCACTTAAGACACACTTGAGTGTTCCAATGTGGCAAAAGGGATCATGGGGACTCCCTAGGGGTCCTAATATGCCTTATCATGTGTTAGGACCCCTAAGGAGTCTCCATGACCCCTTTTGACACATTGGAATGCTCAAGTGTGTCTGAAGGGGTCTTATGATCCCTTAAGACACACTTGAGCATTTCAATGTGTCAAAAGGGGTCATTGGGACTTGCTAGGTGTCGTATCATGTGATAAGGCATACTAGGACCCTAAGGGAGTCCCCATGACCCCTTTTGACACATTGGAACACTCAAGTGTGTCTTAAGGGGTTGTATGACCCCTTAAGACACACTTTAGTGTTCCAATGTGTCAAAAGGGGTCATGGGGACTCCCTTAAGTCCTAGTATGCCTTATCATGAACGACCCCTTAAGACACACTTGAGCATTCCAATGTGTCAAAATGGGTCATGAGGACTCCCTTGGGGTCCTACTACACCTTATCATACATTAGGACCCCTAGGGAGTCCCCATGAAGCCTTTTGAGACATTGGAATGCTCAAGTCTATCTGAAGGTATCATAGGACCCCTTAAAACACACTTGAGCATTCCAATGTGTCAAAAGGGGTCATGGGGACTCCCTAGGGGTCCTAGTAAGCCTTATGACACGTTAGGACCCCTAGGGAGTCCCCATGACCCCTTTTGACACTTTGGAACACTCGAGTGTGTCCGAAGGGGTCCTAAGACCCCTTAAGACACACTTGAGCCATCAAAAGTGTCAAAAGGGGTCATGGGGACTCCCTAGGGGTCCTAACGCCTCATAAGGCTTACTAGGACCCTAGGGAGTCCCCATGACCCCTTTTGACACATTGGAATGCTCAAGTGTGTTTTAAGGGGTCCTATGATACCTTCGGATAGACTTGAGCACACTTGAGCCATCAAATGTGTCAAAAGGGGTGATGGGGACTCCCTAGGTGTCCTAGTAAGCCTTATCATGTGTTAGGACCCCTAGGAAGTCCCCATAACCCCTTTTGACACTTTGGAATGCTCAAGTGTGTCCGAAGGGGTCCTAAGACCCCTTATGACACACTTGAGCATTCCAATGTTTCAAAAGGGGTCATGGGGACTCCCTAGGGGTCCTGGTACACCTTATCATGTGCTAGGACCCCTAGGAAGTCTTGATGAACCCTTTTGACACATTGGAATGCTCAAGTGTGTCTTAAGGTGTCCTAGGACCCCTTCGGACACACTTGAGTGTTCTAATGTGTTAAAAAGGGCCCTGGGGACTCCAACAGGGTCCTAACGCATGGTAAGGCATACTAGGACCCCAAGTGAGTCCCCATGACCCCTTTTGACACATTGGAATGTTCAAGTGTGTCTTAAGGGGTCCTACGATGCCTTAAGACACACTTGAGCATTCCAGTGTGTCAAAAGGGGTCATGGGGACTCCCTTGGGGTCCTAGTATGCCTTATCACACGTTAGGACCCCTAGGGAGTCCCCATGACCCCTTTTGACATATTGGAATGCTCAAGTGTGTCCGAAGGGCTCCTAAGACCCCTTAAGACACACTTGAGCATTCCATTTTGTCAAAAGGGGTCATACAGACTCCCTAGGGGTCCTAGTACGCCTCATCAGATGTTAGGACTCCTAGGGAGTCCCCATCACCCCTTTTGACACATTGGAATGCTCAAGTGTGTCTTAAGGAGTCATAAGACCCCTTCATACACACTTGAGCATTCTAATGTGTCAAAAGGGGTCATGGGGACTCTCTAGGGGTCCTAATGCATGATAAGGCATACTAGGACCCCTAGGGACTCCCCATGACCTCTTTTGACACATTGGAATGCTCAAGTGTGTTCGAAGGTGTGTTAGGACCCCTTAAGACACACTTGAGAATTCTAATGTGTGAAAAGGGGTCATGGGAACTCCCTAGGGGTCCTAACGCATGATAAGGCATACTAGGACCCCAAGGGAGTCCCCATGACCCCTTTTAACACAATGGAATGCTCAATTGTGTCTTAAGGGGTCCTACAACCCCTTAAGACACACTTGAGCATTCCAATGTGTCAAAAGGGATCATGGGGACTCCCTTGGGGTCCTAGTATGCCTTATCATGTGTTAGGAGCCTTAGGGAGTCCCCATGACCCCTTTTGACACATTGGAACACTCAAGTGTGTCTGAAGGGCTCCTAAGACCCCTTAAGACACACTTGAGCATTCTAATGTGTCAAAAGGGGTCATGGGGACTCCCTAGGGGTCCTAGTATGCCTTATCACATGTTAAGACCCCTAGGGAGTCTCCATGACCCCTTTTGACACATTGGAATGCTCAAGTGTGTCTTAAGTGGTCCTACGACCCCTTAAGATAGATTTGAGCATTCCAGTGTGTCAAAAGGGGTCCCAGGGACTCCCTATGGGTCCTAGTATGCCTTGTCACATGTTAGGACCTCGAGGGAGTCCCCATGACCCCTTTTGACACATTGGAATGCTCAAGTGTGTCTTAAGGGGTCTTAGGACCCCTTCAGACACACTTGAGTGTTCCAAAGTGTTAAAAGGGGTCATGGGGAATCCCTAGGGGTCCTAACCCATGATAAGGCTTACTAGGACCCCTAGGGAGTCCCCATGACCCCTTTTGACACATTGGAATGCTCAAGTGTGTCTTAAGGGGTCTTAGGAGCCCTTCGAATACACTTGAGTATTCCAATGTGTCAAAAGGGGTCATGGGGAGTCCCTAGGGGTCCTAACACGTGATAAGGCATACTAGGACTCCTAGGGAGTCCCCATGACCCCTTTTGACACATTGGAATGCTCAAGTGTGTCATAAGGGGTCCTAGGACCCCTTAAGACACACATCATTGTTCCAATGTGTCAAAAGGGGTCACGGGGACTCCCTAGGGGTCCTAGTATGCCTTATCACGCGTTAGGACCCCTAGGAAGTCTCGATGACCCCTTTTGACACATTGGAATGCTCAAGTGTGTCTTAAGGTGTCTTACAACCCCTTCGAACACACTTGAGCTTTTGAATGTGTCAAAAGGGGTCATGGGGACTCTCTTAGTGTCCTAACGCATGACAAGGCATACTAGGACCCCTAGGGATTTCCCGCGACCCCTTCTGACACATTGGAATGCTCAAGTGTGTCTTAAGGTTCATAGGACCCCTTAAGACACACTTGAGCATTCCAATGTGTCAAAAGGGGTCATGGGGACTCCCTAGGGGTCCTAACATTTGATAAGGCATACTAGGATCCCTAGGGCATCCCCATGACCCCTTTTGACACATTGGAATGCTCAAGTGTGTCTTAAGGTGTCTTAGGAGCCCTTCGGACACACTTGAGCATTCCAATGTGTCAAAAGGGGTCATGGGGACTCCCTCGGGGTCCTAACGTGTGACAAGGTGTACTAGGACCCCTAGGGAGTCCCCGTGACCCCTTTTGACACATTGGAATGCTCAAGTGTGTCGTAAGGGGTCTTAGGACCCCTTTGGATACACTTGAGCATTCCAAAGTGTCAAAAGGGGTCATGGGGACTTCCTAGGGTTCCTAATGCATGATAAGGCGTACTAGGACCCCTAGGGACTCCCCATGACCCCTTTTGCCACATTGGAATGCTTAAGTGTGTCTTAAGGGGTCTTAAGACCCCTTAAGACACACATCAGCGTTCCAATGTGTGAAAAGGAGTCATGGGGACTCCCTAGGGGTCTTAACATGTGATAAGGCATACTAGGGCCCCTAGGGAGTCCCTGTGACCCCTTTTGACGCATTGGAATGCTCAAGTGTGTCTTAAGGGCTCCTAAGACCCCTTAAGACACACATCAACATTCCAATGTGTCAAAAGGGGTCACGGGGACTCCCTAGGGGTCCTAGTATACCTTATCAAGCGTTAGGACCCCTAGGGAGTCCTCATGACCCCTAGGAAGTCTCTCTCTGCATCCAGTGAACTATTCTTTGAAGCCTCCATTTCTATGTAGTCAGGGTTTATGACGCTTGTAAAAGGCACATTTAATACAAAGATTTAGCTAACCACCTTTAAAGACCTAAAAGAATTGAGAAAAAAATTTAGGCCAAAAATACATACCGCATTTCTGTATGTAGTACTATAAGCTTCAACAATCCAGTCAGCTTCCTCTGCTAAGGCACGAAGAACTTCATTAATGTATGCTCTAGGAGGAAGATTATAATTTCCATATTTCTGCAAGCGATTCTCCAAAATTTGTAATATTATATATAATATATTCGTATACATTAGTATATGTATTATATATATATTATATACATGTTAGTATATATAATACATTAGTATATTATAATACATTAGTATATTTTAATACATTAGTACATATAATACATTAGTATATTATAATACATTAGTATATATATAATATACATTATATATATCATATGCATCTTTTATTTATATTTATTATATACATCAATATATGTAAAAGTTTGTCATGAGCTATAATTAATATATACGAAGAATTCTCACAAAAACTCATTAAGAGATTTGATAGAAGGCATCCCCAAGAAAATTTTAAGAAATTGACTCAAATAAGGCAACAAGGAATGGTAGAAGATTATATAAAAGAGTTCCAAAAAATTTCAGTCCAGGTCGCAGGAGTAGATGATGACCGCTCCACCTACTTATTCATAGAAGGATTAAAGGACTCATTAAAGGGTCTAGTAAGCGCCCTAAAGCCTACATCCCTAGACGATGCTTTTGAAATAGCACTAAGGCTGGAAGTCTCAACTATGAGTAACAAGTCATGGAGTAAGCCCAACACACAATCCCACAAGAAAGATAAGTGATACAAAAAGTTCATACCTATAAAAGAACGAGATGAGCTAAAGAAAAATAATTTATGCTTCAAATGCCAAGAACCATGGGGGCCAAACCATAGTTGCAACCAGAAGAGAAACCCTTGTCATAATTGCAATGAAGACTGGGTACTAGGACATAAATGTAAAAAGAGGGGCCGTATCCAAAGAATAGAAGAAGACCCGGAGGAAGAAACTACCAAAAAAAGAGCAAGACATGAAGAAAGAGAAGAAGAAGAAGGAGGAGAAGAATATGGAGTGATAGCAACTATTACTCAATCCTCTAAGCATTGAGTCTTAAGAATTAGGAGCACTCTCAATGGATAAAAATTCATTGCACTAGTTGATAGTGGAGCATCCCATAACTACATTGATGAAAAACTAGTTAATAAAATGAAGTTAAAAACTGAAAAGTTCAAGGGATTTACTGCTGCCCAAGCCACAGGATCATTGGTATGATGTACAAAAGTGATTCCACAACAAGAAATCACATTGGGAAGGAAGCATACCATTAGAGAGGACTTGCATGTGGTTCCACTAGATTCAGATATAATTTTGGGGGCTCCATGGATATTTTCTTTGGGATGTTTTAAGTTTGACCTCCCAAACTTAAAGATCCAATTTGAGCACGAAGGGGAAGAAATAACATTGGAAGGAATACTTGGTAGTCCTGCAAAATTAGTCTCATGCAAAAGAATAGAAAGAATATTTTGACATGGTCAAGGAGAGTGGGTTGCACAATGCTTAGTACTAAACCAATCTACCCCACAAGAACCAGCCGTCCATATAGATATTGAGCCCATTATTAAGAAACATCAAAAGGTGTTTGATGAAATCCCACCAGGATTACCACCTAAAAGAGGATTTGAACACATTATAGAATTGGAAAAAGATGCTAAACCAGTGATTACCACCCCTTATCGACATCCTAAAAAATATAAGGATGAAATTGAAAAAGCCATTCAAGAACTCCTAGCAATGGGACATATTCAACCTAGCTCAAGTCCTTTTGCATCACCGGTGGTACTTGTGAAAAAGAAGGATGGGACAATGAGGATGTGTATAGATTATCGAGCACTAAACAAGAAAACTATTAAAAATCGCTATCCCATTCCTAGAGTGGATGAGCTCATAGATGAACTTCATGGAGCAATGTATTTCTCTAAGATTGATTTACGATCAGGATACCACCGAATCAGAATGAGGAAGGAGGATGTTCCCAAGACAACATTTAGATGTCATTATGGGCATTTTGAGTTTCTAGTTTTACCTTTTGGTCTCACTAATGCCCTGGCCACTTTCCAATCATGCATGAATCATATCTTCCGAAAACAACTCAGGAAGTTTCTACTCATATTCTTTGACGACTTCCTCATATATAGTAGGTCATGGACGGAGCACCTCCAACACATTGAAGAAGTCTTAAACATATTGGAATCTAAATCCTTGTTTGCAAAAGCATCAAAGTGTGAATTTGGTTTAGAAGAAATTCTCTACTTGGGTCATAAAATTAGTGCCAAAGGTGTAAGCATGGACAAAGAAAAAATTAAAGCAATAAGGGAATGGCCAAAACCCAAAACCCTAACTCAACTTAGGGGATTTTTGGGCTTATGTAGTTACTACACATGATTTGTGAAGATTTTTTCCAAGATAGCATCCCCACTGACAGACTTAACAAAAAAAGGAAATTTTGGATGGAATGAGGCAGCACAGGAAGCTTTTAAAGGGCTAAAGGAAAAAATGAGCTCTTGCCCAGTCTTGGCTATTCCAGATTTTACATTGCCTTTTGAGTTATAGTGTGATGCTTCAGGAGAAGGAATTGAGCTATTACTCATGCAAAACAAAAACCCTATTGCTTTCAAGGATAGAAAGGCACTACTCAATCTATGATAAGGAAATGTTGGCTATCATGCACGCATTGGCAAAATTTAGACAATACTTAGTATGTGGAAGGTTCAATATTAAGACAGACCATAACAACTTAAGGTTCTTTATGAATCAAAAAGACCTCAATGATCGTAAAAAAAAAAGGGTAAGCAAGATCCAAGCCTATAATTTTGATATTGAGTACGTCAAAGGAACCAATAATGTAGTAGCAGATGCCTTATCCCGGCGAGGTCATTTGAACACTCTAACTAGTATCACAGGCGATTGGAAAAATAACATTATTGCAGAATATGCTAAGGACCCACGAACTAATGAGATCATGGAAGGAAATATACCAAATGATGAATTTAAAATAATTGAATTACTCATTCTATACAGGGGAAGAATACTCCTTGCAACAAACTCCAAGGTTAAAGAAAAGATTATGAGGGAATACCATGACAATCCTCTATCAGGACACACAGGGTTCTATAAGACTTACAAGAAGATAAGGGAAAGGTACTCTTGGAAAGGCCAAAAAAGGACATTATGAAGTATGTCCAAGAATGTATTACATGCCAGAAGAATAAGTCTGAACAGAATCACCCAGCTGGTTTATTACAACCATTACCCATTCCAAATCAAAAGTGGGAAAGCATTTCAATGGATTTCATTACAAGGTTACCAAAAGTGCAAGAAAGAGATTCCATCTTTGTAGTGGTGGATAGGTTGACCAAATATGCACATTTCTTCCCAATATCCATACACTATAAGGCACTACAGATAGCAGAGATATTCTTCAAAGAAATTTTCAGGCTGCACGGATTACCAAAGAATATTATTAGTGACAGGGATAGCAAGTTTCTCAACCTATTTTGGAAAGAACTTTTTTAGTTAATAGGAACTGAGCTAACTCCTAGCACAAGTTACCACCCCCAGACGGACGGGCAAACCAAAATTGTTAATAAATGGATAGAAGGATATCTCAAGAACTATGTGACTGGACAACAAAATGCATGGACCAAATGGTTACACTTAGGAGAATACTGCTATAATACCACCCATCACATGTCTATTGGGATGAGTCCATTTAAAGCACTATATGGATATGAGGCCACCACATTCAGAGATTTGATTACTCAAGAAAACAAGGTACCAGGAGCCAAGGATTTCATCTAAAAAAACATTGATATTATGAAGACTCTAAAAGATAATCTCCACCATGCTCAAAACCAACAAAAGATATATACTGATCGAAAGCAAGTGGAAAGGATGTTCGAAGTTGGAGATCTGGTATTTTTAAGACTATAGCCCTACAAGCAATCTTCACTTAAGGTCAGTGGAACAGAGAAACTAAAGCCACGTTTCTATGGACCATATAGGGTCTTAAGAAGAGTAGGTGAAGTAGCCTACGAAATAGAATTACCCGAGAATAGCAGGATTCATAACATCTTTCATGTATCCAGACTAAACAAAGTCCTTGGGAAACAAATAAGCCCTTGTGTGGAATTGCCGCCACTAGACAATGAAGGAAAACTCATCTTGGAACCTGAGGTTATTCTTGATAGGTGTGACAAGAAATTGAGGAACAAGACTATTCCAGAATATTTAGTAAAATGCAAAAAATCTACCCAGGGAAGATGCTACATGGGTGGGAGAAGAAATCATTTCTCACTCAACATTGCTTGAGGACAAGCAAATTTAGAAAGGGTGGACTGTCATGAGCCATAATTAATATAATATTTCTTTATGCTTACATTTGTTCAATTATTGGGATCAACATCTTAAATGTTATTTTAATACATAAGTTATTCAATTGTTGTGAAAAAATTATAAATAAATTAGTGTTAAATTATTAGTGTGAACACTATAAATATCAATGATTAAATTAATATTATAGTGTTGATAAATTATGCATTAATAATATTATTATTATTAAACAAATATAAAATAAGTATTAATATTATTATCAGCATATTCAAATTTAAATTATACAATACCAGATTAATAACTACACCCAAGGGATGTACCGTTTGGAAGATACCAATCGATACTTATAAATACCGATTGGTATCCTCGGCAATGGGAGATACGGTGGATAGAGAAGTAAGATGCGCAGACCAAATACTTAATATGGAGCAAGCACAGTCGACAGCCTTTTACAGTGGTACTTGGCGGTACCACCCAAATAGGATAAGGTACATTCCTAGCATTACGTGCCATACCCTATGTGTTAGAAACCAATATGGTATTTGCTATGAATTATGTGAAAATCAGATCGAATATAAAAATGAAGAAGTAACATGACATAAATAATAAATGTTTATATATATATATATATATAAATTAGGTATATCTTAATTTAAAAGGATATATATATAATCTATGTATGTATGTATATATAAAATTAGGTAAATCTTAATTTAAAAGGATATATATATATATATATATATATATATATATATATATATATATATATATATATATATATATATATATATATATATATATATATATATATATATATATATATATATATATATATATATATATGGTGACATTTGGGAACATGTTCTAATTATAGTACATAGGGATCTATTTCTCATCCCACATTACAATATCTTAGGGTGGGGAGTTTGTGGAGGGAGAGGCGGAGTAATTTCAGGCACATGATGGTTATGATGATCATAGTAAGGGAGGGAGAAAGACTCCTATCCCCTATATGAAGAAATCATCCAAATGACTATGTTCATTAGATTAACACTCAACAGTTTCATTTCCTCTAAACTTTAATGATAGTGATGGATATATGTTGCTAATTATTGAATGATCACCTAATTTATGCCTAAATGATGGAATTTAGGTTAAGTGGTTAAAAAGGGGTCATCACAAAGTTAAATTTTTTCCATTTGCTCCTGCCTTATTTTCATCAGCCTGAGAATATCGGGTACCCAATATGAAATCAGATACCCAATTTTTGCCAGGTAATATTTTACCAAAATATTCCCTGTCCCCACAGACCAAACAATCACGGGATTTGATACTTTTTTCATGCATTCCAAAAAAAAAAAAGTGATTTGGGGCCCATTGTTTGATTTTTGTCGACTTGTGGTCTCACCATGGGAAGCAGCAATCGTCGAAAGGCTAAATGCAAGAGGAAGTTGACAGATGACAAAATTCAAGCATATAGGGAAAAAGATAAGGAAAATCACCGAAGAAGGAGAGAAGGTATGTTAAACATTAATCAAGGTGACCCCGTAAATGTAGTTGTAAGTGAAGAGGATGTTCAATTTGAAAATGCATAGATGGAGATTGAAAATGTAGACTTTGGGAATGAAAATAATGCACAAGAACCACATGAATGTTATACATCTCCAAATTATATGCGAAATGAAGTCCCTTGCAATAAAGATAATCAATTTTCAAATTCGGGGCTTTCAAGAACACCTAAATGATTAATTGAAATTGAGGAGAATGTTATGAATAATTGGGAAGGAAATAGGTCACATAGAACCGTTAGGTTGTGGGCTTCAAGACTTTATGATCAATTTTTTTGAAAAAAGACATTGCTTGAGCAATGTCAAATTTTTGTGCAGTTGTTAAAGATGCAAAACATGAGACCTATGCTTGTGAAATTGAAGATTCATGTGAACAAGAAAATGGAGAGAAATGCCATTGTTGTGAAGAATCTTTTCAATGCTCTCAATAGCATTGGGAAGACTAGCAGAGAAAAAGACAAGAGAGTTGCTCGGAGGGTCATTACAACCTCCTTAGTAAATCATCAGTTGAGAAAGGCTCGTTTGATGAGACAAACTTGTGTTGAGTTCAATATGGACCATAAAACTTTGGGTAGAGCACTTGCAAGAAGAGAAAGACTTGATGATCCACTTCAAATTGATACATGGGCTTATGGTGGGAGACTTCCACATTTCGATAAGAAGCTAATAGATATTGTCAAGGATGAAATTCAACAATTTTGGGATGCTAACTCAAGAGTGTCACCAAATGTGAAGGATGTCTTGAAGTTGAGAGTTGGCAATGGAGACCGCATTCCACATCCTAAACATTATGTGGAGGTAAGTCAAACAATGTTGTATAAAAAAATTTGTGAGACACATCCAACATTGAAAATATCACAAAGGTCTTTTGAATCCATGAAACCATTTTATTATGTACCCCTTAAGATTCAAAATACATGTTGTTGCAAATATCATGTTGAGTTTTCAATGCATCATGAATTATTATGGTCCATTCGTTCTACTTTACATACTAATGAAATGCTAGAGGATTGTGGTGCAAGTGGTCTTCCCAAATCATCAAGAGACTTGCCAGATCAATTTTTATGTCATAGAGATGATGGTTGTTTATTTTATAGAAAAGATTGCTTAAATGCCAAGTTCTCAGAATGTGGTGGCTTGTCCAAGTTTAGAACATGTTTTCATGAGGGTTTGGAACACAATTTTGGAAAGACACTCGTCCAAAAAAAGGTATATGAAAAAGTGAAATATACATTGAAGAGTGGAGGTGAAGGCTCTAGATGTGAGTTAGTTGCAAAAGAATACAATGTTGCTGATTTTATCTCAGATTTCAAGACAAATATTTTTTACAAGTATGCAAGGCATAGTCACAGGTCTCAATGGTTGGATCAACAATTTTGAACATGTAAGGACACTTTCCCCATTGGAACTATTATATCCATTGTAGACTTTGCGGAGAACTATACATTGCAGCCCCAAAACGAGACTCAAGCTCAATATTACAATTCCATTGAGGTTTCTATTTTTGTACACATCACATATAGACATTCCCCTGAAAGAACAAAAGATGAGTGAAAGATAATCCAAGAGTACCATTTTTATATGAGCAATGACAGGTCTCACTCTCATGAGTTTGTTCAACATTGTTTCCAGAACTATTTTGACTTCTTGCAGGAAAATGGTATTGCTATGGATAGGCATCTCATTTGGTCAGATAATTGCACTGGTCAATTTAAGAATGCCAAAATGTTTTATTGGTTGTGTAGAATGCATGTGGAGAGAGGTGTACCTCATATTTGTAGTTTTTTTGAGTCAGGGCATGGGAAAGGGGAGCATGATGGAGCAGGTGTGTGTGTGAAGAGAGCTCTAGTTAAGGAGCAATTGAGGATTTTAGGTGTTGTACTTCTTGATGCTCATTCTAGTGTTGATTAGTGTACTTTAGCATTGTCACAGGGGGGGACTCTTGATTCTACAGTGCATAGATTCTTTTGGTCAGTTGAGGAGGGAACTCTAGGATATAGATTGGATTGTCAAACAGTGAAAGGCTCTTAAAAAATGCATTCATTCCGAACCTCCAATAGTAGTACATGGACCATTTGGACACGAGAGTTGGCTTGTTTTTGCCCCATGTGTTTTCACTATGATTGGGATCATTGCAAGTCAAGTGAGTGGGTGGATACATGGGTTCCACAGTATCTGACTCCTTTATCTTTGACACTCTCTATAAGAAATGATGACATGGACACTTCAGTTGACTATGACCATCTTTCAGATCTTCTAAAGCTAGGAGGTCTTTTTGCATTGGTTGCACCGCAGGGGAATGATGAGAGGTCAGATTATTAGTTAGCACATTGTGTACAAGGTAAATAGAAGCTTGTACAACCGATGACAGATGGTGATGGGTTCACATATCCTACTGGTTCAGTTGTTGTTGCGGGAACATGGCTGCGAACATACATGATTAGAAAGAATGGAGTTCCCACATTTGAAGACTATGAGAAGCACAAAACTATTCTCATGTATTCACACCTTGTTATAGCAACAAATGTCAAGTTGTCAAAGCATCAAGGAAGACCAAAGACAAAAGAACTTTGGACTATTACTACTGCTGATCATGAAGCACTATTGGAGACCCTGAAGCAAAGAGATGACCCTTCAGGAACACTTGACTAGGTAATAAGTTAACTTAGTGTATTATTTTCTAAGTTTGTTAAGCTTAATTTCAATACATTAATTTGACCTTTCTTAGATTGTATTTTGAGTCAATAAACTTGGTTTTGTATGTGGATTGTAAATTGTGCAGGAGCACCTACGAAGACGCCTATGGTCACCATGGATCCAATCAGAGATAGAAGGACAAAAGGATCCTTAATGGTTAATTGAGATCTTTTGAAGCCTATAATGGCAATTTGTAACAAACAATTTGATTTAAAAGTTAAATGTCCTAAAACTCTTCATAAGGACTTATGACCAAAATCATGTATGGGTGGCCAATAGTGCCAAGAAGGGATCTTACATGTCATATGCTTATGTCATTTGCATGGTTTGAATTCTTACATGTTCGATTGTTGTTTCTAATGCTTTAAGGATATTATTTTTTAACATTTCAAACAATCTATAAAAGTTAAACCTCAAACATAATAAGCTCCACAGTTCAAATTTCATAAGCTTAATCATGATTAATTTCACAGTTCAAATTTCAAACATACCACTAACAGTCAGTTGAAAGTGCATCAGCAACGTATCTTTCAAACCGGCAGTGATCTTTCAGGGCTCATATCTCAAACTTCATGAGAGGTATCAACAAATTTTTAGGTGCTACGAGATCATGTTTTCAAGGTCTACAATAACCTCTCTCAATTTTTGGTGATTCGACTTCGTTTGCATTTGGCAAGGCGATCTCAGTCGATGCCAAAACTTGCAGTGAGGGTCAGTTGAAAGTGGCTCAGCAGCATATCTTTCAAACCGTCTGACCTGGCATCAAACCATCTGCTCCATTAGCTTTAGTTGGCCGGGTAAATGCTAGTGACAACCCCGTTCTGCCCACAGAGTCACCGGAACGCTTGCGACCACACTTGACCCAAGTGACCCCAAGGTGCACTAAGCATGATTGGGCAGAAATCTTTCGGGGCTCATATCTTGGACTTTGTGAGAGGTATTGACAAACCGTTAGGTGCTATAGGATCTTGTTTTCAAGGTCTACAATAACCTCTCTTGGTTTTGGGTGATTCAACTTCATTTGCATTTGGCAAGGCCATCTCAGTCGATGTTAAAACTTGCAATGAGGGTCAGTTGAAAGTGGCTCAGCAGCGTATCTTTCAAACCATCTGACCTGACATCAAACCGTCTGCTCCCTCAGCTCTAGTTGGCTAGGTAAACACCAGTGACAACCCCGTTCTACCCACCGAGTCACCGGAATGCTCGCGACCACACTCGACGCAAGTGACCCCAAGGTGCATTAAGCACGACTGGGTAGTGATCTTCTGGGGCTCGTATCTTGGACTTCGTGAGAGGTATTGACAAATTTTCAATTAATACAGGATCATGTTTTTGAGGTCTATAATAACCTCTCTCAGTTTTGGGTGATTCGACTTCGTTTGCATTTGGCAAGGCAATCTTAGTCGATGCCAAAACTTGCAGTGAGGGTCAGTTGAAAGTGGCTCAGTAGTGTATCTTTCAAACCATCCAACCTGGCATCGAACTATCTACTCCATTAGCTCTAGTTGGCCAAGCAAATGCCAATGACAATCTTGTTCTACCCACAAAGTCACCGGAACGCTCACGACCACGCTCAACCCAAGTGACACCAAGGTGCACTAAGCATGATTAGGTAGTGATTTTCCAGGGCTCGTATCTTGGATTTCGTGAGAGGTATTGACAAATCGTCAAGTGCTATAGGATCATGTTTTTGAGGTCTACAATAACCTCTCTTGGTTTTGGGTGATTTGACTTCATTTTCATTTGGCAAGGTTATCTTAGTCAATGCCAAAACTTGCAGTGAGGGTCAGTTGAAAGTGGCTCAGCAGTGTATCTTTCAAACCGTCCGACTTGGAATCGAACTATTTACTCCATCAGCTCTGGTTGGCTAGGGAAATGCTAGTGACAACTCTATTTTTCCCACAGAGTCACCGGAACGCTCGCGACCACGCTCGACCCAAGTGACCCCAAGGTGCACTAAGCACGATTGGGTAGTGATCTTCCAGGGCTCATATCTCAGACTTCGTGAGAGGTAATGAAAAATTGTTAGGTGCTATGGGATTGTGTTTTTGAGGTCTACAATAACCTCTCTCAGTTTTGGGTGATTTGACTTCGTTTGCATTTGGCAAGGCGATCTCAGTCGATGCCAAAACTTACAGTGAGGGTCAGTTGAAAGTGGCTCAGCAGCGTATCTTTCAAACCGTCTGACCTAGCATTGAACCATTTTCTCCATCAGCTTTGGTTGGCTAGGTAAACACCAGTGACAACCCCATTCTTCCCACAGAGTCACCAGAACACTCGGGACCACGCTCGACCCAAGTGACCCCAAGGTGCATTAAGCACGATTGGGCAGTGATCTTCTAGGGCCCATATCTCAAACTTCATGAGAGGTATCAACAAATTATTAGGTGCTACAAGATCATATTTTTGAGGTCTACAATAACCTCTCTTGGTTTTGGGTGGTTCAACTTCATTTGCATTTGGCAAGGTGATCTCAGTCGATGCCAAAACTTGCAGTGAGGGTCAGTTGAAAGTGGCCCAACAACGTATCTTTCAAACCGTCTGACCTGGCATCAAACCATCTACTCCACTGGCTCTAGTTGGCTGGGTAAATGCTAGTGACAACACCGTTCTACCCACAGAGTCATCGGAACGTTCGTGACCACGCTTGACCCAAGTGACCCCAAGGTGCACTAAGCACAATTGGGCAGTGATCTTCCAGGGCTCGTATCTTAGAATTCGTGAGAGGTATCGACAAATCATTAGGTGCTATGGGATCATGTTTTCGAGGTCTACAATAACATCTCTTAGTTTTGAGCGATTCGACTTCGTTTGCATTTGGCAAGGCGATCTCAGTCGATGCTAAAACTTGTAGTGAGGGTCAGTTGAAAGTGGCTCAGCAGTGTATCTTTCAAACCGTCTGACCTGGAATCAAACCGTCTACTCCATCAGCTCTGATTGGCCAGGTAAACACCAATGACAACCCTGTTCTACCCATAGAGTCATCAAAACTCTCGCAACCATTCTCAACCCAAGTGACCCCAAGGTGCACTAAGCATGATTGGGCAGCGATCTTCTGGGGCTCGTATCTCAGACTCCATGAGAGGTATCAAAAAATTGTCAGGTGCTACAAGATCATGTTTTCGAGGTCCACAATAACCTCTCTCAGTTTTGGGTGATTCAACTTCATTTGCATTTGGCAAGGCGATCTCAGTCGATGCCAAAACTTGCAGTGAGGGTCAGTTGAAAGTGGCTTAGTAACGTATCTTTCAAACCGTCTGACCTGGCATTGAACCGTCTACTGCATCAGCTCCAATTGGCTAGGTAGATGCTAGTGACAACCTTGTTCTACCCATAGAGTCACCAGAATGCTTGCGACCACACTCAACCTAAGTGACCCTAAGGTACACTAAGCATGATTGGGCAGTGATCTTTCAAGGCTCATATCTCAGACTTCGTGAGAGGTATCGAAAAATCATCAAGTGCTATGGGATTGTGTTTTTGAGGTCTACAATAACCTCTCTCAATTTTGGGCGATTCGACTTCATTTGCATTTGGCAAGGTGATCTTAGTCGATGCCAAAACTTGCAATGAGGGTCAGTTGAAAGTGGGTCAGCAACGTATCTTTCAAACCGTCTGACCTGGTATCAAACCATCTGCTCCATTGGCTCTGGTTGGCTGGGTAAACACCAGTGACAACCCCTTTCTACCCATAGAGTCACTGCAATGCTCGTGACCACGCTCGACCGAAGTGACCCTAAGGTGCACTAAGCACAATTGGGCAGTGATCTTTTGGGGCTGGTGCAGGGCTCCCTCCACTATTAGGAATTTGAATTGCATTTTTATGTTTGTAATAAATAGGATGGATCTAAATAGATAATCCTAATTTTGGTTTGGAATCCCTAATCTGTGATCAAGGATCTTTTGGCAATGTTATAAGCCTAAGATACCTTAGGTCATGGGGTTCACCTAGTTAGTGATAATTTGCTAGGTTAGGCTTATGGAGTCTTAAAGGTTGATTTTAGATTATTTTCACTTGAAAAATCATGTTGATAGGTTTTGATCTCAAAAAGAAATCATAAACTCTATCGAGTTCATAAAATGGCATATTCTGCAAAATTGCAATAAAAGTTGCTGTTGCAACTTTCTAAAATTTCTCGAGAGATTGGAATTGGAAACCCAAGAGTCAAATGGGTTCTCCAATTGATATACCTTCATTTTTAAGGTTATATATGCTCATCACTTCAAACCATAATGGTAAGAAGTTGATTTTTTTAAATTTATGCCATAAAGGAGGAATACAAACCATTTTT
Organism: Chamaecyparis obtusa; assembly: GCA_027943335.1. Lineage (NCBI taxonomy): Eukaryota > Viridiplantae > Streptophyta > Pinopsida > Cupressales > Cupressaceae > Chamaecyparis > Chamaecyparis obtusa. The sequence goes on along the minus strand of BSBK01002892.1, from coordinate 322,011 downwards.
GAGCCATTTCTTAGATTTGTATGGCCGTGTACGGACTTATAGGGTCATGATTTGAATGTGGGAATACTGTATTTCATGTTAGTGAACATTTTAATTTATTTGAAGAAGTTTTAGTTTCATTTGTTAAATTTATTTCAATTCTTTTCAAAACAGTCCAGGAAGCAAGCTTTTCTAGGGCCCTGAACACTAATGGAGGCCTAACTTGCATTCTCGCCGTGGGTTTAACCTAAGAATTTGGAAAATGAAAGTTAGGTCTATGTATCAATGGATTCTAAAGGCTCATGTAGTGGCTTGAAGGTAAAGGCCTTCATTCATGAGGCCCTAGTCTGAATTTTTTAGAGGATTCAGTCTAGAAAGTATAAGAAAGTTGTAAAGAAGTGCATAGAATAGATAAGTGAGTGAAGTAAAGGTGGTTTTGAGTCATTTAGGGTTGGAGAAGAATATTTGAAACACTTTACCAGTTCCATGAACCCTATACCTCATACTTGCCTTGTAAAGCAAGCTTAATTAGGCCAATTAGGTTTGTGTCCAAGGTGGGTGTTAGGTGGCACTGGAGTGGAGTTGGAAGGAAAGGCTTTGGGATATTAAATAACTTCAAAATGGGTGTTTGAAAATTCCCTGATTGTATCAAGATACTCAGTTGTGCAAAAGTTAGAGTAGAAAACCTCTATTGAGAAGGCTACAAGGAAATTGGTGTGCAGGTCTAGTTTGCCATGGTACGGTTTTGGTGGGAATAAGCCAAGTGTTATTTCAGAGGCCTTAGGTCATATGAGGACCATATAAATTCTTGGGAGTGGTCAGGAAGTCCACTGGTGAAGAGTTCTTTCAATAAGTTAGTTTTAGGCCTAGTGTCCCTAAAGCCAAAAAGGCATTGAAGTTTGATTGAGTGTGTAACTTTGCAAAGGGAGTTTATTGGGATAGAAATACATTTTTTTGGTTTTGTTATACCATCAAAAGAGTTTGGTATTACCCTTAAGCCTTTGTGGTTGGCTGGTGAGTTGTGGGAGGTAGTAGAAGGGCACTCCACTTTCTTGTTGTAACCTTTGCATTAGGGGCTCATATATGTAAATTGTTCGACAGAATGCCCACAAGCAGAGCACAACATATTGAATTAAAGATAGGAGTAGTATAACTAGTAAAAGGTATCCAAAAATGAAGTTTCCAAAGCTTTGTTAGGTTAGACTGGTTGATGACAATGAGAATTAGTTTTGCACATTGATAGTATTGGCATTCGAGAACATGATAATCTATAACGCAATTTCAATATTAAGACATTATCATTTCCTGAGAATGCCCCAACACCGAATGTCAAGGAGGACCTGACATCTTCCCTGATGGATAGAACCTTGTTTCATGCTCAGTTGTTGGATTCATAGAGGTCTGGGACTATATCAGTGGGAAACTTAAGAGCGATTTTCAATACCAAGCTGATGATGCCTTCATGATGCATGATAATGCAGTTCTTTGTGTTGACATCAGTCATGATTCAGAGATGTTGGCTTCAGGTTTACAGGGTGGGAAAATTGAGGAGGACGTGCTCGCAATTGAATCCCAATATACGTATGTATAATGGCTTCGACAAAATGTTTCTTGGTGTCACTTGCATGAAGTGATATGTGTGTGGAGAGCCATAAATGACATGCTCTAGTTATAGCACCAAGTGTCCAATCAAAACATAGAGGCATTAACACTTGTGTTGCAATAAGATCTAGATGGCACTATTCTATAGGAATAGATCCATTTTGAAAGATGTAGAGCGCCAAGTAACATGGACTTTCATAACAAAATATTACTATGGCACTCACAAAGGGAGACTTTAATGTATTCAAGAAAGAAGATGTGGATAGACACATCCTTAAGAATTAGTTATTATAACAGGAAAGAAACTGACCGAAAGGGGAAAATAAATAAGGCTCGTAGAGGAGATTTTGGGGGTTCCGGATTCCGCCTGACCCGAGAGACTTTGTGCCAGGGGAGGGATAGATTAGGATTTTTATTGTAATGCAGGGAAAGAGGGATTTTATTTTTAGATAATGATTAATGTATAGGAACAACATAATCTTTGTTGTTTTGCTGTGTTCAAAGAAGGATATGTCAGCATATTAAAACTTTGATTTTAGATGCTCACTTTCTGATTGATATTCATCTTTGAATGATATTGGTTTCTTTTGAATGCGTATCTATTATGTCTGATCATCAACACAATCATCTGTGGACTTTGTGCTATAGTTTTTCATGTATTTGGAAAGAACCATTCATCTTTCTCTCTTAGTTTCTTTCTGTAATGCATTGTTTAGGAAAATGAAATTTGTAGCGTTTACTGTCCTTTTATTTTCAGTAAATTAGTCCCTTTGTGTCTATCTTGTGTTTATGAATATTTGTTTGTAAGCCTTTATTGCTTTCAGGTTAAAAGCATTATCATTTATAGTTTAGTTGACTCATTGTAAATCCTGCACGGGGAGCTGTACCCAGATAATTTAGAGGGCGCTTACGCTTCTCAATAGCGAAGTGACCCAACTGTTGGTGTTGGTTGAGTCTTTTTGTTTAGGCTTTAAGGGTCATTTTGTAAGCATTTCTTTGGAAGACAAATCTGTTCACCAACAAGAAGTTAAACCTCAAACATAATAAGCTCCATGAACAGGGTATTCCAGAGTAAAGAAAAACAAATGTAACTTCAACAAGATATAATTTAAATCATAATGATAATCATAGTGAAGATATAACTTTAGCATTCAATTCCATAAACATAAATAATAAATATGTATATACAAAAGATGACACAAATATAACATATAAATGAACATATTCTATATATGTATCAAATGTATCAAAAGTATGTCCATATACAAATATGGCACATGCCATTTCAAAATGTCTACAAAATCAATGTTTTAAGGTGTACAATGTGGCATATATGCCATCTCAAAATGTGTCAAGTGTCATCTCTAAATGACCACAAAACTAAAACTGCATCCTATGCTATAGGGGGATCATCAAAATGTAGCCTCTTTGAAGAAGTGTTGGGCTCTGATTGATCCTGCATAAAAAATGAGTTCAAACCAAAGTTAGATTTCTTACTTTATATGATTTGTACATATATATATATGTGTGTGTGTGTGTGTATATATATATATATAATTCATAATTTTCAAACACTAATTTAATTAAAATTATAACTGAATACAAATATTTGTACCTGGTCTCTCGATCGCCTACCATGAGCAAGTGTCCTAGCATAAGTCTTGGGTAGCGAAGGGACCATGCCAACAATACCAACTCTGACCTATAAATATATATTTGCAATAATGAGATTAGTAGAGTGGTGCAACATAGAGTAATAAATCTACAAAATAGGATGATAGCATAATATAATTACAAATTGATTGAACTAAAATTAAAACTTACATCTGGTGATCCCTCCTCTGGAATAGTGGGCTGGGTCAACAAAGAAATAAAGGATTCTCGTGGGCCCTCCCTCATAGTCGGAGTAACCTATGAGAGTAAAAAGATTGTCAATTATATATCAATGTACTTCATCATAGAAAACCTGGTTACAAAATACAAATAACAGTATGTAAAAGTCTATGTACAATAGGGCTATCACTCCGAATCGAGATGCCTATAACGCTATGCTGTCGAACCGGTGTCGGGACATCATCGATAGCCACACCCTATACAATAAAGTGCAAGTAAAATATTTATTACTACACACAAGTGGCATACATATGCATGCATAATTAATCTTAAACAATTAACTACCTTTCCTTTGTCGACACTTGATGAAGGAACCCTCTCATGCCCCCCACTGACATCAGCTGTAGCCTGCAAGAACATAATAAGATGACAATATATATTAGTAAATGTATGAATTTTATTGCTCTAATTGATAGAGATTTAAGCATGTACACCAAATGATATAAACAAAAACTAATGGGTACATAATTTATAATATACCGTATAGTCATCAAGGCCAAATGAAATGGCCGAAAGTGTGGACTCATCCACCTGTCTCACCTCCTCCTGTGTCATCCACTGAACATAAATGGAAAAAATATATATACATAAGTACATGCAATCATTAAAACTAATCTAAATAAATAAATTATTTTTAAATTAAATAAGTCATGTGACAAATTTATTTATAATGTTTACTCTTACCATATCAACAGGAGTCAATGGCTCTGCCTGCACCTCCTGAGCACTCTCATGAGATGTAGATGGTCCGTGAGGTGTTGCAGCCTCTGCAGCTACGTCTCCTATATCCCCCTCATCAATATAATGAAACTGATATATATCAGAATTAGTAAGCGGTTTGAGGCACATATGCCTGCACGTAATGCACATATGGGGCTCGCATACATGTGAACTCCGATGAGCTGTCGATGTGCCATCAACATCCAAAGGAGGCAACACTGACCTGGTTTGAGTGATCAACTAATCACTCAGTAAATGAATGGCCCTAATAGTCTATGGGGCAGCCTCTGCAATGATATCAGGATGCTACACTGGAGGAGGGGGTGCGAAATCAGTGGGGGGGACAAAGGTAGTGGCCTTTTGGCATTGGGAAGATGGCCTAGCCTAAGGAGCTCCACTGCCTACACCCACGTTGGGCCTCATACTCCAATAATCAACATGGTGACCAAGCACAAACTTAGCATACAATTTTTTAAGGAAATAAAATGGGACCTCCAAATTGCTATGGGGTGGTTTATCAAAAACCATCCACCAGCGATCCCAAAAGTTTGTGCGCATTGCTTCATTTGTACACCATTTTATTGATAATTTGGGCTTTTTCGGGTCAACTGGTATTCTGGTTTTAGGATCGACAAAAAGGGCAGCTATATCTTCCTTACTTATATTAAGGGCCGCAATCCCATCATGGTCAAGCCCGTCATCAAATTGGGCATGCATATCATCATGCCAATGAAGAGTAGCATTATGTTGCTGTGTGAGTGTGTCAATGTTTCCAACAATTGTATTTAGTGTGGCAAGCATGGGACCTAATGTAGGTATATTTTGATACATGTTTTGGAAACCCCGTATTGTGTTCAAATTTTATTGTATCAAATCTTGTAAAGATGGAGGGTTTTGAAGCGGGGGATTGTTTTGGGGATTGTTATTTGGTGTGGGAGGGTTATTTTCTTCATTGTTGTCAGCCATGCCTGATTAAATAAAAAAAAATCTAAATTTCAATCTAATTTCATATATTATTACAAATATAAATACAAAATCCTATTTAAAAAAAAATGTTACATTTAGCATGAAAATGAAATAAATTAATAAAAATTATATAAATAACTACTTATCGAGTATGCTTGGAGTTGAATTTGTTGTTTCTAATATCAGGTATCCGAAAATATATCAGGTATCTAAAAATCGCGGAAAGAACTTAAGAAAATCATGCAAGGAAATGAGGAAAAGGGCTCGTGGGTTTTGGATTTATGCCACAGTTATCGAGTACCCGATATTATCAGGTACCCGATTAGGCCTATACTCTGGTGGCAGGTTTGCCCAGGTGTACTGACACCTAGGCCTAGTAAAAAGTCAACAAGAACTTTCATGCGCTTTTGGACGAGTGAAAAGTGAATGTTTTTCACATCGCCACTTTTTGGCCCCTCATGATCTTGCACATACCCTGGAGTGTATGTAAGTCCTATGAAAAGGCTCACTTTTAACAGGGTGATTGAAATCCTTTAACCGGGTCACACCTAACAGTGTGTATTGTAACCTTTGACAGGATTGGCTTTTAACCAAGCTCACATCAGAAGAGTGAAAATAATAGTAGCATGTTACAAAGTGGTTTTTCCCATATTGGGTTTCCACTATAAATCTTGGTGTTAATACTTGTGTGAATGTTTTGGTTTGAACATTTCTATGTTTTACAAGTTAAGTTGCAGCTGGGTAGTGGACTGCATTGTTATATGTTTCTGTTATTGAATCAGTGATGATTGAGTTTGTTTTGGTTATTGGATTTGATTTAAGAAAAAATTTTAAGATTTTTTTATACATCAAGACCTGAGAACAACTGATTCACCCCCCCTCTCTGTTGTTCTAAGTCATATTAACAAATTATACATGTTCAAGATTCAAGAAATATCATCCTCCAGAAGAGATTATAAGAGGCAAAAAGGAAGATCAGTTAGCTAACATATTCAAAAAATCTCTCTCAAAAGATGTGTTTCAAAGATTAAGAACAAGATTGGGGGTTCTATCCCTCTCTTCTCTTGCATAAGTTAAACAGTGTGTGATAGGTTTTAGGGGGATCATTTATGATAATTTTTACAACTGAAACCTTGGTATATCTCCTTTGTCATTGATGTCAAAGGGGGAGAAAAAGCATGAGGAAAACATATTGTGAACTATATATGGGGTTGGCTAATGATATTGATAAAAATGTATTGATGGAATCTACAGATACATGATGTATTCTATAGGTGATGATATACAAGTGATATAGGTACATGAAAAGGTTAATATGTTTTTATAGGTATTGACATCAATGCCAAAGGGGGAGTATGTTGAACCTTTGGTATTTGGTCTTTGAAAGTTGTCATTGATGTCAACAATACATCCATAAAATTATAATGAGAATATGGTATGGTTAAAATCATGAAATTATCTTTTTTGATGTCTTTCAATATTTTTCAAAACATATTCAACACACACTTAAGTGTTATACAACTAACACTTAATATTCACATTGGTTAAGAAAACAGTTATGAAAAAATAGTTTTGGTCTATGTGAAAGTCGATAGACTTAGTCATTCAATATACCCTAATCATAAAACCATTGTAGAATGGGAAGTAAACTATCTAAAATGGGTTGTTGTTAGATTTTTTATATCACATGTATGGAAAGAGAAAAAATCTGTTTACCAAAAGCAGTTACAAAATTCTATGACAGTTTTAGCAGTTTTGAGCAGTTTTGGTCTAATTGAAGTTTGGGGTATCTAACTGCCTCACAAATGTCAAATTTTTTGGTTTATAAGTAGGGGATACATTCCTCTTAAAAATATAATAGGGGTTTGGAGAGAAGTTGTAGGATTTGTGTGGAATTCTTTGTAGTCCGAGTAGCTTGCAGACAAATTTTAAAACAACAAAGAAGAGGGTAATGCTTTATGCTTCTATTTTGTCATTTGTGAATTGATATTCATTGAAGAAGTTTATCAAAGATAGAAGAAGGGATATATATTTATTTTTGAGTCATTCACATCAGTATTTGATTAGATATTTTAATGAAAAAAAAACATATTTGGGTACTTGATGTTTTGAAGAGAAACAAGGGTTTATCATTTCAAGAAAGTTAATAGTTTGAAAGACATTAAATCAAGTCATGTTCTTGCATTAAAATAAGTTGTTTTAAGTCTGATTATACTTTTTATAATCTGATATATTCATTGTAAGAAGGCTTTTATTCTTTGGTGAAATTTATTGATGTAAAATAATCAATAAGAGAGAAGAAGAGAAGTATATCTTGCATTATGTTTTCAACAAGAAGTTGAAATCAATGATTTATGAATTATATTTTAATAGAGTTGATCCTCTGATTTTGTATCTCATTTATTCATTTTGGAAGTTGGTGCTTCTTGTAATCTTGAAGTTGGTACTTCAGGTGTAAGGGATTGGCATTCCTTGAAATCGATGTTTCAAAAATAGGGTGTTGGTGCTTCCCTAAGTTGTAGCTCTAAAAGATTTTCCCAAGAGGCTAATAAAGTTTTAGATTCATAGTGATTTTTTACCCTAAGGGGTTTTCCACTATAAATATTTTGTACTTTGTTCTTTTTACATATCTTGTTCATATTTCATAAGTATATGTTATAATTGTAAAAATTGAAAAGGACAAGTTTTTAAGTAACCACTGATTCACCCCCCCCTCTCAGTGGTGTTTGTATTCCAAAACAACTATCACTAATTGGATTCAATCATGAGAGTATGAATACCACTTCAGTCAGATTCTATGTTGCAAGTGTATTTTGGTATTATGATATTGAACATCAAAATATCCAAGGTATCTTGCTACATAAACAAACAAAGATCTTGGTTTTTCCATATGTACATGTCCTCGATGATTCTTTGATGATCACATCATTAGAAAGATGGTACATACTTTAAAACCTTGATCTTAAGACACTCATTCAAAAACTAATAAAATATCATGCTTTCCTCATTGCTTATCTGGTTCAAGACTTCATTGATTTGCTAGAAAGACATGATTTCATCAATCAAGTATTCACTTAGAAAAAAATTTGCACCATTTTTCAAATCCATATTTCAAGTATAGTTCCATCCATTTCATATTTTTAATCCTGATAAAGATAAGGTCTTTGTGAGATCTTGGATCAAAATTTTGCATTTGTTTGATTGATGTTAGGATTTAATCGTGTAAGTGTTTCACTTGTGTTTTGATGAATTAATTTTGTGTCAATGATGTTTTCTTTGATGAACCCTTCTCCCTTATAGGATAGATTTGCCTCTAGTTTGATGTTGTAGTGTTTGTTGGACTTGGGAAATTTTTCAAATTTGTGATGAAAGCTTTAGGTACTTGCAAATGCAATTGTGGGATTTTATTATGCAATATATACAAATGCTGGCGAATGTAATATATACAAGGATGATGACAAGGCATGAGACTAACTTGGACTTTTAATGACATTTGTACTTTACTAGGTTTTCACTGATTGAATTGACTTGCTCTCTTTTTTTTCCATTTTTCAATTTTCTTTCCTTTTTTTTCTACCAAGGTACCTATTTGCTAGGTTTTCACCAAGGCACTTTTTCTCTTTTTTATTTTTTTTGTATTTTCTCTTTTTCATTTTTTTTTGTATTCATATTATCAAGGCACCTATTTCCTAGGTATTCGCCAAGACAACATCTTTTTGAAGATTTCTTTTGACTATGTACAATAAATAGGATGTTATCTCATTTGATTCTCAGATACTCTTTTTCTCTATACCCTTTCATCTACTTCATGTGTAGAATCTCTTCAGGTGTATACTATTGATGGGTTCTTGCAACTCTTCTCCCTCACAATCAGCTAGTTTGTAGGTGCCCATTCCAAAAGAAGAGGTGATCACAATAGGTCCTAACCAGTTTACTTCCCATTTTCATTTCTTCTCTCTTTCTTCTTGATTTTTAGGGTTCTCTTGCAAGACTAGAACACCTATTTGGAATGTCCTTGGTTTGATGTGCTTGTTGTAGTTCCTTGACATTCGATTCGGATACACTTATAAATGGTCAAAGAATTGTTGTTGTCTTTCATCTAGTAGCTCCACTTCTTGTAACCTAGCAACCCTATAATCTTCTTCACTAAGTAATCCATGTAGGGAGAATCTCAAAGATGATATTTCTACCTCCAAAGGCAAAATTGCTTCAGCTCCATAAACTACGGAGAATGGTGTAGCTCATGTTGGTGTTCTGATGCTTGTCGTATAAGCCCATAGAGTAGGGTTTATTTGAAAGTGCCAATCTCTACCTGAATTATCCATTGTTCTGTTCAATATTTTTAGGATGTTCTTATTTGTAGGTTCCGCTTGTCCATTACCTTGCAGGTAATATATTGAAGATGAGTGATGTACCACATGGAATTTTGCACATAATTCTGTCAAGTCCTTGTTCTTGAAATATTTTTAATTGTCCATTATGGTGGCTTGAGGAACACCATACCTAAAAATTATGTGGTTTAATATGAACATTGAAATTTGTTTTCCTGTGCCATTGGATAATGACACAACTTCTACCCATTTGGTAAAATATTCAGTTGCTTTAATGATGAATTTATGACCATTTGATGATGGTGAATAAATCATCCCTATTAAGTCCAAACCCCATTGATAAAAGGGCCAAGGTGTAGTCATTGGATGCAGTTCTTGTGCTGGCACATTAATCAGGTTCACATGGTATTGACATTTCTAACAAGTATTCACAAAGTGACAAGCATATTTTTCCATAGTAGGACAATAATATCCTATCCTAAGAAGTTTCTTAGCTAAGGTTAAACCATTCAAATGTGACCCAAAAATTCCTTCATGGATTTCTTGTAAGGCTAAAGTTGATTCCTCCTTCTCTAAGAACCTTAAAAGCAGTCCGTCTAGACTTTTATGATACAATGTGTCAGATACAAGGGTGTAACGAGAGGCTTGTCTTATGAAACTTTTCTTGTGGTTTCGGGTTCAGTCCATGGGTAAAGTTTAGTCTTTTAGGTATGTATAAATGGATCCATACCAAGGTGATTCATCTCCCACTAATAGGCAAATGGTGTGGGGATGGGAGGGGTCAAATGCGGGTTGTCCAACTTCTTCTACCAAGAATTCATATCTGGCGCTTTGATCTGGCATTTGGAGAAGTGAAGGTAATGTAGCCATTGCATCTACTTCTTTGTTCTTATCTCTCGGCACTTGTTCAAAGGCTATCAATGTGAAGTAATTCTTCAGATCTTCTATCATGTTTTTGTAGGGTATCAACTTATCATCCTTCATTTGATACTCATCATTTATTTGATTAATGAATAATTGAGAATATCCAAATATCTACAATTTTGTTGCATTCCATTCCAATGCTAATTTGATGTCGATAACTAGTGCCTCATACTCAGCTATATTGTTTGTACATGGAAATTGTAGCTTGTATGACTTAGGGATTGGTGATCCTGGATGAGTAAATAGTAATATTCTTGCACATAATCCATGTTGGGTATAAGATCTATCAAAGTATAATTTCCATGTCTTTGCTTCAACATTAATCATCTCCGAATCTAGAAATTCTACTTGAGGATGTTCATATTATTAAATAATGACAACTTGCTTTAATTAATTAAATAAGAATTTAATCAATTATTCATATGATATTAGATTTATTGTCAAAATTAAATAATATAATTAATAATAGATATAATTAAATTTAATTACACAATTAAGTGGCAAATATTAAATCTAATTAATTAAATATGAAAATATTCAATTAATCAAACTTAGGATAAATGTGATTTATTGCCAAATAATCATTAAATTAAAGATAATTAAGATATTTAGGAATATTACTAGGAATATTCTCCGATGCAAAATTTAAGATAATCAATTAGATTTGATGATGTTTAGATGTGCCTTAGATTAGGACTTTGATGTCGATTTCATATGATTTGATGATATAGGAGGTTAATGAACTTATAGCCCATTTTTGGGGTATTACATTTTGCCCCTCTTTGAATTACTGTGTGAAGCGCAGTGGTTCAAAGATAGTCTGTGTTTGATAAAGATATGAAACTGATTCGAAAGATAAACCGATCTCAAGATAGAAACCGATTGAAAGATATTGAGATAGGAGGTCCTGAATGACCAGAGATAATGTTTATTGTAGCAGCAATGAACCGATGATTGCGAAAAAGTGTCAAAATGCCTGATTCTGAACCTTAGGATTGATAAGAAGTGAGTGACCCGTTCTAGACTCGATTGTCTTAGCAGAACTAGCAGGTATCACATCCGAATCCTTTAGTTGCCGAAGAACCAAGGAAATAACACTATGATCTGATGGTTGCAAAAATTGATACAGATTACAAGATTAAGAGAATACCAGATTGATATGGATCGATGAATCTGATATGCCCCAAGTGATGATAGATTTGCCCCGAGCGATGAGGACTTTTGATGAATCAGTAACTAGACGTGATTGTTTGTCTTGATCACTGATGAAAGATATTGATAGACTTGATCAATAGAATTTGATTTACAGATTTTGAATGATGTGCAATACCATGCCCCCTTTGGGATTAAAATTGAAATCTGACAAGAAAAGTCAGCGTTGATAGTTTAGAAGCATGTGAATTGATTGGAAAAGTGGTTATATACATCCGAGAATGCATTCTGCATCGTTTGGAGGTCCAAAAAGACCAAGTTTGACTAGGTTTGACCATGAGTTGACCATGGTTGACCAAGTTGAAATTTTGATAGTTTGATGTAAGATAATCAGTTAAGTTGAATACTGGATTTCTGTGATGATTGAAGGTCGAATATGCAAGTAGTTAATAATATGAATGATCTCAGATTTGAATTTTGATCCCGAAAAAGGATTCTACTTGCTATTTCATTGGAGGAACCTTCGTGTGAGATTCAGCTCTTGTTAGACTTGAAGATACGATTTGAAGAATCATTTAAGCATTGAAGTTCATTTAATCATTGTGAGATCATGTAAACATGCAAAATGCAATGAGACATGCAAAATGAAATGCAACCTAAGACCTAGGACCTAGTCACTGATCATGTGTCGATTTGTTATCATCATTGAACTTTTAGGTAACCGGATAAATCAATACAATGCCCACTAGCCATGAAACCATAGACATATGAATATCGATTTGTATGCGCAAGAATCAATACAACACCCACTGGTTATGAAACCATGGACATATGAATATTGATTTTATTTTCGAAATGTCGGATTAGATATAAGCACCAAGGCACAAGTGCCAGGATGACCTAAATATCATGTCCATTTTGATATAGCAATTTGCGTTTAACATACACATCAAACAATCAAGAGATCATTCTAAATCCAATGTGAATTACCCGTAGTGACCCTTTATCGTTCACATCCTTAGGCAAGATTGCGTTCACAGTAGGAGAAAGAACTTACTCAAAAAGACAATAGTGAGATCAAACTTCCTTGAATTTTCTGGGTATCAATGGTCGAGGTACGCATGGCCATCCAATTCGAGATAGAGGCTCTTACAGTCGGACACCATTTCAATCCAAAATTTCCAAAGTTGTTAGATTTTCACATACAAGCAGAAGATCAAGAAAAGATTATGCCCCCAGTCATCACTCTCTAAATCCTATAAAGGACATCATTGAAGAGCTCGAAGGGACACAATATGCAAAAATCTCAATGCGAATTAGTAAGCATACAAGGAGATAAAAGCATGAAAAGCACATATTGTTTTCAGTTTGAGTTTGATGTTTGATTGTTGTTGATGCAAAATCCTTTCTGGAGATGAGACTAACTGACTGACTCAACTTGAAGCTTCAAAGGACTCTGAGTGGATATGACACATCTAAGATACATGGGAGACCATAGGATATGACATTGATTGCCCCCAAGTGTGAACCTTGATAGGATGCAGACGCTTGAGCTGGTTGGTGTACAGGCCGACTTATTGAAAACTGAAAATGCAGGAACAAACCGGGAGATATGTACAAACTAAAGCAAGACTGAAAGCTGGGAAAGACCAAAATTGTGCTGATAGATGGAGCATTTGGAACAAGTGGCGCCTGTTTGCCAGGTTTTCACCATCTTGGTAGAGATTCTATTTTTGCTACCGAGGTGCCTATTTCCAGGTTTTCACCAAGGCACTTTTTCTTTCTTTTTTTCTTTTTTTATTTTTTTGTATTTTTCATTTTTTCAATTTTTTTGTACTTTTGATATTTTTTTGATTTTTTTGTGAATCATCAAGGCGCCTATTGCTAGGTTTTCACCAAGATGTTCATTTTTTCAGGACTTTTTCTGATTTTTAAATTTTTTTCAAGACATTTACCAAGCACTGAATGCCTTAGGCATAGAATTTCTTTAGATGGAGAACGTTGATTGGTTCTCGGAGCTGTTCTCCTTTAGTTGTTGAGAGTTGATAGGCACCAGAGCCAAAAGTAGCAGTGATTACAAAGGGACCCAGCCAGTTGGGTTCGAACTTCCCCTTGCGTTCTCGATGTGATTGATTTTTAGGATTTTCTCTCAACACTAGATCACCAACCTGAAATTCTCTATGTCTGACTTTCTTGTTGTAGCCTCTAGACATTCTTTTCTGATACACTCTGAGATGATCATACGCTGCTTGTCTGCGCTCATCTAGTAGTTCAAGTTCTTGTAACCTCGACACTCTGTAGTCTTCATCAGTGACAAGTCCATGCATTTTGATTCTGAGTGATGGGATTTCAACCTCAATAGGTAGTACCGCTTCAGACCCATAAACTAAAGTGAAAGGTGTAGCCCCTGTAGGTGTTCTGATACTAGTTCTATAGGCCCATTCTGATACTTGTTCTGATACTGGTTCTGATACTGGTTCTGATACTGATTCTGATACTAATTCTGATAATTATTCTGATACTGGTTCTGATACTGATTCTGATACTGATTCTGATAATTATTCTGATACTAGTTCTGATACTGATTCTGATACTGATTCTGATAATTATTCTGATACTGGTTCTGATGCTTGTTCGGATAATTGTTCTGATAATAGTTCTGATACTGGTTCTGATACTGATTCTGATACTAATTCTGATAATTGTTCTGATACTTGGTATACTTGATAGCATCTTTTTCCATTTGCAAACTCCCAAGCAAGATCATATCATGCAGTCCCAATGTCTAGCAAGGTGGAGAACAAGAGGGATTGGCAAGCTGGTGGAAGAGATGGAAGATAAGAGAATGAAGGAAAATGAAGGGAAGAAATCCTCAAGGGGAAACTCCTCAAGAATACCCAAGCTAGGGAAAAATTGTCATGTAAAGTGCATTTGGACAAGCAATAAAAGGCTAGCATAGGATAAGTCATAAAAGTCTAATGTTAGAGTAGAAAAGGATGCAGTCCAAAGGAGTAGACATGTCAAGAGGCTTCAAAGCATCGTGTTTTACTCTTTCTTTCTTTTTTTATTAGATCAAGACCAAAGGGGAAAATGATAGCGATAGGCGAAAATGAATGGAGGAAGATGGATATGAAGGCTAAACATGGAAGGAATGAAAGCAAGATCACCATAAGATAGCTCACAAAATAGCCAAATGTTCGTGTATAGATCAACATTGTCAAGATCAAAGAAAGAAGATGAAATGGATGAAATATGCAGAAGAACTACGCATGATGCCTGATTGCCAGGTTTTCATCATGGTACTTATCCAAGGCACCACAAGGGAGTGGTTTTCATCATAGGATGAATTTATTTCTCTTTACTTTTGCTACCAAGGCACCTGTTTTCAGGTTTTCACCAAGGTACATTTTCAAATTTTTTTTTTTTGGAAGAAGGCAAGCTTTTTAGATAATGCTCCTTGAAAGGATAAACCATGATATACCAAGGATTCAAAATGATATGCTCAAAGATGCTGATAGGGAAAAGGAGATGGAAGAGAAAAATGGAGGATAAGGTTTTATGTAAAGCGAGTGAGGTTGGAAGATAGGAAGAATAGGTAAATGAGGAAAAATGATAGAATGTAGAAGGATAATGCATGGAAGGATTGTGAAAGGGTAGATGGAAAGGAAGGCAAGTTCAACATCAACACATACCTTGAAGGGTGGTGAGAGAATGGAGGAATCGTGAATGAAGGAATACGTGAAGGAATATGGCAAATGGATAGCAGAGGTTGAGGTTTAGGTGCATGGAATGAAAGAATATTTTTGGAGGGAAATGAAGTGGAAGCCTTTGGAAGCTTGAATGTCAATTTCACTTTTGCTCAACACCAGACTCTTTCAAGAGAGACTTTGGAATCCATATAGCCATAGGCTTTTTATTTCCTTTTGATGACTTAGAGATAATATCTTGAATGATGGATTTTGGAACCCATACTTGTCTTGTAGTTTTTTTCTTAGATATTTCTTTTGACTTTATGTTTCCATGTCTATTAGAGGAGACATGGTGATCTTCTTTTTTTGATGGATTCTTGTATTGCTTCTTTTTCTTGTATTGAACATTCAAGTTACTTCCAAAGAACTTGGGACTTGTGGAAGAAGGAGGAAGATATGACTGGTTTAGATGGGTGGGTGGATGAAAAGGATTCAAGGGTATGCATCTATGTTGATCTTGAGGAAAGATGGGAGATGGAGGTATGTAAGGACCCAAGATGGATGGAAAATTAGGAAAGTTAGGAGGGGAAAGTGAAGGGACATAAGGACCCAAGATGGAAGGAAGACGTGAAGCCCTTTGTAGTGGTGGAAGAGGTCCAAGAATGGAAGTGGAAGATGCAAAAGGATAATCAATAAGTTCATCAGCATCTATATGACAACCAAGGATATCAGCATCTTTAGAGTGAGCATTAGAATTTTCAATAGAATCGTGGACATCTTGAATATGAGCACCTTCTTTGATAGGATTGTTCAAAGCTTGCAAAGACTTAGGAAGAGTAGAAAGTGGAAATGAACATGGAGTGGTAGAACAAGAAGATGGAAGACTTTGATCTTGACAAGGATCTTTGGAAAGCATAAATGTATAATTTTTCTCTTGATTTTCAATAGGCTCAACATTGGAAGTAACAACACCATTTTTAACAACCTTAATGGAAGTATCATCTTTGGAAAGCGCAAGCGTAGTAAGGTTATTTTGATTGTCAATAAGCTCAACAGTGTAAGTAGTAGCTTGATCTTTCTTAGGCGAAGACTTAAGACATGGTGGAATGCATGAAAAAGGGGGTACAGGATCAAAAGAACCCTGAGGCGGATAAGAGACATCAGAAAAAGGAGTGGATGACATGGAGGCTTCTTGATCTTGATCTTTCCTTATGTTCTTCTCTTTATCATTTTTAGAGTCCTCTTGACATGGAGCCACTTCTAAGGACAAGGAAGCATGTTGGGATTGTATGGATGACTTTGGAAGAGATGGTGGAGGACTAGCTGAAGTAGGGATTATAGCATATGAAGGCTTAGGCTCTTTAGATTTATCATTATTGAAAGTCTTTGTAGCCAAGTGAAGATTAGCTTGAGTTTCTTTAAGAGGTAGCCCTGGGGGATAACTATAGGGAACCACATGAAAAGTATCAAGGCTTGTGTCAGATGAAGGTTCTGTGAAAGATTTGAAAGACTCGGAAGCTTTAGGAAATGTATGGGTATTGGAGGAAGTAGGGGATGGAAGGGAACCATCACAAGACAAAGGTCCAACATTAACATGATCTTGCTTGAGAGTGTAATCTTTATTTTCAGCCTGAGAGTTCTTAGAGGAGAGATCCTTATAGTATGCATGTTTATAATCAGCGTGGTAAACTTTCTCTTCCTCAAGTGAAACAGATGGATCATCTGGGTATTGTGCATAGAAATCATCAAAGTCTCTTTGATAATCAGAATCATATGGATCACTCTCCTGATCTATCCAATGTGATGGCCCATTTGTAGTAAGTAGGAACGAACGATGAGGACTCTTAGGAACAGAGGTGTCATAGGTATCATTACATTGTCTGTCATCATAGTCATCATAGTCTCCAAAGCTAGATGTGTCACTCTCCGTGGAAGAGGTATCATATTGCTCAATTTTTTTCCAGGGGCATGGTGACATGTACAAGTCTTTATCAAATGGAAAAGAGTATAGAGGTTCCTTTTCTTTCCCAAGTTTGTCAAGCTGGACTTGCATAGCATGTATCTGTTTCATTATAGTGGCGATCAGAGCTTCTTCCTCTTGTTTACTAATTCTTTGAGACATGTGTACTGATTCTCAATAGCTACTGATTTGTTCTTGACACAATGATATTTTTGACAGATTCTGGAACTAGGCTGGAAACATTGGATATCTTGCAATTTGACAATTTCTGACAACTCTCTCAAATTTTTCCAAACGACACTCTACAGACTCGTACGACACTGGGTAGTCTATGAAACGACAGTTGCTAAACTTGTACGATAGTTGCTAACAATTTTTGGCTTCTTGAATTTTGCTGGTTTGAAAACTCGTACGACACTAGGTTCTTAATCATACGACATATGGGCTTTACTGAAATGACATTTGACAAAAAGTCATACGAATTTTGACTTCTTGAAATGACTTTTGACTCCAGAAAGAACTTTACGTCAATTTTTGCAAAATTTAAGATTTTCAGTTTTGGATTGTTTGCAAATTGTACTGTCCAGATTTTGAAGGTTATACCAGATTTGATCATTTTTAATAGCCAAGTAGATAAATAAGCACACAGAACAGCAAGCAAGTGATTCCAAGCATGTCTGAAAATAATGAACAAGGGCAAAAGCAACCTTGCGCATGAACAATCAAGTGACCAAATTGTGCTAATCCCTGAGAGTACTAATTGTGTATGTTCTGAAAAGTTTTGCAATAACACACATATACCTGAGAATGAAAAATTGGCCTCTCTAGGCTTTTTAGTAATGGTTTGACTTTGCAACTTTTATGATTCAAAGGGGTGAACTCCAATCCCGGCGCACCAGGGTTTTGACACAGTCCGAGAACTTAATCTTCAAGAGCTGCTAGGGAGATCTGACAACCCAACAATGAACCATACCCGTGGAGATTTCTTCCACAAGGACATTTATATAGCGGTTGTCACTACCATGGCGAAAATGGCTATTACCACTTGAGGTTCCGTCAATGCAATTTGCCCTGTGAAGGGATTGTCCGCTACGGTTAACCCTCTCTAAAGATGACTCACAGATTTATACCACAAGGGGACTTGGCTCCAGATTCAAGGTTTTGACACCTCTTCACTTTTAACCCAAACAAAGCAAGCAGATTAATCCGACACGCTAAGACAAAGTTTTGTTCCACCAAGGTCTGTGATATCAACTCCATGTGATCTATCAACCTCTCCGGGGAGAGAATGTATCAATCAATAAGAGAAGATGCACTAACCAATTTTGATTCACCAAAGCTCGTGATATCAACCCCACGTGATCTATCAACCTCTCCGGAGAGAGAATGTGTCGATCAATAAGAGAAGACTCACTAACTAAGTTGAATGTGAAACGCACTAAGTATCCTCCCTACCTACAAGGATTCTATCATCAAGGAAGGATTTCACTAGGAATCCAATCTCTCAAGAATCACGAATAGTGTTCATAGGGCCTAATTACTATGTGAGCACAGATATATTCCCGAAAGTAAATCTACCAAAAGTACCCAAAAAGTAGAAAGAGAAACACTTAACGCTTAAAGCGAATATGAGATGAGTCCATAAGGTGGAACACTTAACACCTCACACAAGCTGAAAATGAGTCCCCAACTTAGAAAATAAGTGAGTTCCTAAAAGCACAAAAGGGTTGCCAAGTGGAACACTTAACGCTTCTGTCCTGTTGACCCCTCCCCTTTATGGCGCTGAGATTGCAACCACAGGGCGGAAATGAGGGGCCGGCGGATTAGCGAGTCCAATAACCCAAGATAGCAATCAAGATCAATCACAAGTATTCTAAGACTACTTAATGAATCCTTAAGGGTTCACAACCTAGTATCAATTATGCAAGTGTGTAGAAATATATCAAAAGCATGAAAAGATGCACACAAGCTTGACACATAAGAGATTTATTTTAAGTCTCAAATCAAAATATTATTAGATGAAGGAGAATACCTAGGATCCTTGCAACGCGCTTAGTAGATTTTACTTAATTTTTAGCAATTTTTGTTGAGCTTTTCCATGCAAGCAAGTGACGAACTCTCCAACAAGCAAACAAGCAAACAAGATATGCAAAATATATTCAACTTATGAAAACCATAGGGTTAGCTCTAAAAATCAATTATTATCAGTAATAATAACCAGAAATCAACCCAAATGACAACTCATATCATTCATTGAACCATGTAAAAAAAATAAGTGCATACCCATCACAAAACTTTATTTTTATTTTTGCATTTGACCTAGTCAACAAGATCTAATTTTTTTGATATGATTTTGGCCACAAAAATAGAAATTCAGAATAGAGACCCCTGCTTAAAAACAAAGAGCTTTCCAAAAATGCAAAAATTTTAGAAAAACCTCTTCATTTGTGCCCTAGAGACCCATTTTATCAAAACAGACTAGTTTTTGTAAATTGACTATTTGAGCTATGATATCATGTCCAAATTTAAAACACAAAGAATGGACCCCCTGTATAATTTAAAGAGATTTCCGAAAATATAAATTTTTTTGAAAAATATGCTGATTTGCGTCAGATATTAATTTTTTTTGGAATTTCAAGAAAAAATTATTAAAAATTCAAAACATCTCAGAAAATTCTAAATTTTTTACTGTAGCTTCCATGACATGTCATCAAGCTGAAAAAAATATTTCAGACCAAAATTTCAAGCCGTTTGGGAGATAAAATTAAATCTTTAAAACTTTGGGGTTTTAGCTCCCAAAAAAATCAAAAACAGCATGCAAAGGTGGGTTGCCCCACGGTGGGCACCAGAAATGTGTGTGTAAAAATTGTACCTGATCTGTAGACACAACACTCAGTAAAACATTAGAGGTTAGTGATAATCAAAATCGTGCAAAATTGAAAGCTATCTAACCAAGCGATTTACTGCCTTCTAATAGGTGCGAGATTAATGTTCTCAGATTGTAATCAAGATCAGTGACCTAGACGACACCTAAATGAAGGATTTGAATGCAAAAGATGGATATGAAATTGAATGAAATTAATCTATATTTTTGATATTTTCTATGCAATAATAATTGTAAAAATTGATATGAAATCTATGCTAAATGAAATTGATATGCTATGAATGCTATTGAAAATTGATATGCTATGAATCTAACAATGATATGTAATATGAATGCAAAAATAAGATTGATCTCACAAAGATGTCGATTCGCAAGAGCTTTGATTCTTCAATTCCAATTCTCTAGCATGATTGTGCAAAATATGAGATGATTTGTGAAGAGCTGAAGCCTTAATTTATAGAAATCTAGGGCTTTGGAGGTGCATGGATAAAAGTCATAAATCACTCAAATAACTCAGGTTGATTTTTGAGTTATTTTTAAATAAAAGATAATTAACTCACAAAAACATGCAAAAGCTAAGCTTTAACTCAAAATAGAGTTTAGCTTTAATTGATAATTGATAGTTGTTTTCTTTTATGATTGTGCATGTTTTATTTATGAATTAATTTAATAATAAAGTGATTATTTCTAACTTAACTGCTTTTAAAAATAAAATAATTGATTTATGGGTTAATCAATTATTTAATCAAAATTTTATTAAAAACTATATTATTAAATAATGACAACTTGCTTTAATTAATTAAATAAGAATTTAATCAATTATTCATATGATATTAGATTTATTGTCAAAATTAAATAATATAATTAATAATAGATATAATTAAATTTAATTACACAATTAAGTGGCAAATATTAAATCTAATTAATTAAATATGAAAATATTCAATTAATCAAACTTAGGATAAATGTGATTTATTGCCAAATAATCATTAAATTAAAGATAATTAAGATAATTAGGAATATTACTAGGAATATTCTCCGATGCAAAATTTAAGATAATCAATTAGATTTGATGATGTTTAGATGTGCCTTAGATTAGGACTTTGATGTCGATTTCATATGATTTGATGATATAGGAGGTTAATGAACTTATGGCCCATTTTTGGGGTATTACAACTTTCTCCATGGGTTCAATCAAAATATGTGATCTTTCCTCATAGTGTTTAGGGAAAGTATCCAACCTCTCTTCCTTAGGTGCCTTTGTTGGGTTTTTACCTTTGGAAATGCTCTCTATTTCTTTCTCTTTTTGACTTAATGTTGCCACAATGTGGTTTTCAACATTAGATTCTTTCCATTTTTTTTTGTTTTTTTCACTTTTAACTAAACTGAGAGATTGGATACTTCCCTTCATCACTTATTCTTGATATTCAATGGTAGAAGAAGGTTCAACCACATTAAGGTATTGGGACACTATTTTATCATTCAAGAATGTGGGAAGGATAGTAGGTTCAATGGAATCCCATTCAATGAGCTCTGGAAATGTAAGGGATAAGGGATCAATGTTTCAGTTTAGCTTGGTAGGGTTTAGGGACATGACCTCATTGGAAGGTTCAAACATTGTATCACTCAAATCTATAACATGTGCCTCTTCTAAGTGTTCTAGAGAACTTGGGTCAAGATCTTCCTCACTCAAATCCTCTTGAGTTTCTAATGGGTAAACATCTCTTGGGTTAAACCTAGGGTTAGATTCTCCTATAGTAGGTATCCATGATGGAACATAAGGCTCTCCTACCCATTGATTTTCTTCAACTTCTTGATTTGGCATATTTTCTAACACTTCATGATTATAACTTGATGTTGGATTCTGATTTGATCCTAAAGTTTGTTCTTTTTCCTTGTTGCGAGTATAAGCGTGAATTACATCCACCTCTTTATCTTGGAAAGACTCACTTGACAATGCATCCCACTCCCAATTGTTTGAATCTTCATCAATTTGGGAACCTAGTTGCAAGATTTTATCATAAACCCTAGGGTGTCTCTTTTGAGTGTATCCTTGTTCAAGATACCCCAATCCAATTTTCTCTTTGCTATCCCTCCAAGACATTTCGATGGGGTCAATTAATCCTTCATTTCTTGTTCCCAAAGGTCCTTGTCCTCTATATCCCATTTTATGCATTATTTGAAATCCTTTTCCATATTGATGAGTGGGAATGCTTATGTTTTGAATGTGTTTTTCATGGGCACTTGATTCATCATCTTTGTATAGCCATTTTAAGATTTCATTATCCTCTTCATCCATAGATGAAGAAGTACTAGCCCTTACAAAGTGGTCATTGTATTTATGGGGTGTATGTAGGCTAGATGGTTTTCCATGGGACTTCGGGGATAACAGTAGTGTGTGTGTGAGGAATACACCTTCATGAAATAACAAGATTTAAAAGACAATTACACTATTCAAAGCAAACTAATCTAAATAATGCACAATTAATCTAAATATCTCATGGATCTCTAAAATAAAGTGGTAAATGAGGCTCTCAGCTATGATCCTCTCTAGTGACACTCTAAAGATGAGAATTAAGCTATATGATATGCAAATTTAGATCTATTCTATCAAATTCTAGCTCTATTTGATGAACAATCTACTATGATCAAATCAATTTAAGCTAATTAGCAATGAAAAATGATAAGTGAGTGATGTGGATGCAAATTGCAAGAGCTTTGCTGCAATTCAAAGATATGGAGTGAATGAATTATGCTTCAAAAATGCTTTCAATATATAGGATTTTCCCAAGGGTAGGGGGTAGAGTGAGATAACCATGGTCATGCTTGGGTAAGGTCAATTGGCTTTTCTTTGTCCATAAATGGGGGGACAAACATTTAAATGGTTTCAAAAGGCTGGACCATCTCAACAAAAGTGAGTGATTTGTGTCCATTTTGTCTCCTTTTTGCTTTATTGAAGGGAATTAGTATTTATTAATTAATTAAAGTAATTAAATTTAGCCATGAAGGGTAAGATGTTCATTTTGATTTTTCATTTCAACAACTATGTCATTAATTGAATTTAATCAATTTCGTAGTGTTTTTCCCCTTTTCAAGCTTTATTTAATCATTTAATCATTTAATTGAATTTTCCTTTGATTTGAATTGCCTTTGTTCCATTTATTGATTTTTCGTGCTATTTGATGATTTGATTTCACCTTTTGATTGATTTAAGCCTTTGGCCAATTTTCCATGTCTACAAGTAGATCCATCATAGATAAAGAATATTCACCCACACCCTTTTGTTTGATTTGGCATTGTTTCTAAAAACTCTTCATCATTTTATCCATTTTTTGATAATGGGCATCCTTGGTGTATATTTTAATGGCTTTTTCTTGGTCTTATTTTTATTCATCATGGGTACTTTCCTCACTAACTTTCTCCTTTCCCTTAGTCGATGTAGTTAAGTTAGTGGGAACTTGGTGATTTTCAACAACACTTTCTTCTTCCTTTAATTTTTATTTGCCTTTTATGGATGAGAGATCCTTTGATCTTTTTACTCATTCTATCCTGATTGATATAGATCCTTTGACATTATGACGTGGAACCAAGGAATCATTTATGGGTTTCATGTTATTAAAATATTGGAAAGGATTTGAATCTCCACTTACCATGACTTCTTGTCCCATGTATGGAAATTTGAGACATTGATGATATGTCGAAGGTATTGCATGCATTTCATGAATCCATGACCTTCCTAATAAGATGTTGTAGGTCAATTTCAGATCTAGGACTTGGCAAATGGTCTCTTTTTGCATTGGACCAACTCTAATGTAGAGTAATATTATACCTTTAGAGGCTCTTTCTTCATCATCGTAAGGTTTAATGGTTGTTTTCTTGTTTGGGTCAATAGCTTCCTCAGAAAATCCTAAGGCTTTCACAAGGTTTAAAGTGTAGATATTTAAGCTAGCTCCCCCATCAATGAGGACTCTCTTAACTCTATGCTTGTGGATCAACACCTCAATATGCAGAGGCAAGTTTTGTGGGTGATTTAGGGACATATCATCTTGCTTTGAGAAGGATAAACAATGGGATGAAACAAGATGACCTACCATATTTTGGAACTTATCCGCATCCAAATTGAAAGGTACATTGGTCTTAACAAGGGCCTTTTCCAAAATCTCCTTCTGAGTAGGTGAAAGTTTTAGCAACTCTAAGATAGAAGTTTGGGTAGGGGTTCTTTGTAGTGGATCCACCAAATTGTATTATTTTGAAGAGGAGGATGTTTGATTAGGTGGAATGAATATAGGAGCACCTCTTGATAGAGTGATCTTTGAGGCTTTCCCCCTAATCATAACATTTGATGTTGCCTCCTTTTTTTTTCTTTCACCACAATCACATTTATTGTGTTTTCATCACCACTTAAAGTATTTATTGTGTTGTCATAAGTATGGGAAAAATTCACCTTTTCATTTCCCCTTTTATTATTGTGATTGGTATTTGATGATTACCCCTTTTTATGATTTAAGAAAGGGTTCTTGAAAGCTATGTGATCCTCATTATTTTGAGGTCCTTCTACCTTTATGGTTCCATCATCAATTAGGTCTTGAACTAGATGTTGCAATTTCATACATTCGTTTATCTTATGTCCTTTATTATGATGATATCTGCAATTATGAGAGTCATTCCACCATGTTGGCTTGACTTGAGGTTCATATGGACTTGATTTAGGTAGAACAATAATTTTTTTGGCCATGAGAGTTCTCAACACATTTCCAAAGGTTCACCTAGAAATGTGAATTTTCTTTTTTGATATGTGAAAAATAATTGTTTAGGCTTATTGATATTGGAATTATTAAAAGGATTGTTGTTGTTATTATTGTTGTTGTTGTTTTTTCTATTGTTGGTGTTATTGTTATTATAAGGAGCTTTGGCTGTTTTATTAACATTATATGTTGGGTTTGACCCGCTTGATAAATTAAAGGGTGTAGCCTTCAAGGTGTGTGCTTCCATAACTCCATCATTCACAAGATTCTTATTGGCATTTTTCAACCATAATCTTGGTTTATCATTGTGATTGTTGGATCCTTTATTATTATTATAACTATTTAAGTTATTGTTGTTATTGGTGTTGGTATAGGTCTTGTTATCTTTGAATAGTTTAATTTCACCTCTTTTGACCAACACTTCTTCAATTTTGATCCCATTTTTTATGATCTTTTCAAATGTAGGGGGACATTGAAGTTGGAGCCTATAGTTCATCTCCATATTCAAGTTTTTCATAAATATTTCCATCTTTTCTTTCTTAGGTATGCTTCATGGATATCGTGCGAAGACCATTTTCCATCTTTGGAGAAACCCTAGAAAAGACTCACCATCTGTTTATTTAGTATCACATAGGTTGAGCATGGTGATTTCATGCTCTATGTTATAGGAATAATGAGTCACAAATTTTGAAGCTAATTCCTCAAATGTTTTAATCCCTTGTGGAATTTTGGAGAACCATTCCATGGCTTGGCCCCCTAAACTCCTCGAAAAAAGCCTCATTAAATAAGTTGTCATGCATGAGTTCTATACTTAGGGCACAAAATTCTCTAAGATGGTCTTGAGGGTCTGATTTACTCATATATTTATTGTATTTAGGGAAGACCACATTAAGTGGGAAGGTGCCATAAGAAAGCTCCTATCGAATGGAAATGTGCATAAATCCTCGGTGGAAAAGGGCTTAGGTTCGACCTCTTTCTTCATTGTATCGATTTGTGCTTGAAACATTTTAAATTATTTATTCATAGCACCTAAAGGTTTATCCTCTTAGTCATCTTTCTTAAGTGTTGCGATGTCATAGTCATGAGAAAGTTTTACCCTTGCTTGGGCTAAGTTAAGGAAATATCTTTCCTTATTTCTCTCTAAAAGTTTGTTTATAATTTCAAGGAACTCAGGATCTTGGGCCGCCCTATTGGCTTTATCTTCAGTTGTTTCTTTAGGCCCTTGGTTTTTTTCTCCTTGCTCTTCATTTTCTCCATCATGAAGGTAATCATAAAATGCTACGTTTCTATCCATTTGATCAACTCTTTGTTCAAAAAGGTTTGGGAGACTATCCTCTTGATCTTGAGTTTCAATGAAAGGAGTTTGAGATTCAAATTTTGGGGCCTCTCTTTTTATGCAAGTGTAGTCTTCTTGTAAAGATAGTTTAAGTTTGTGAGATCGTTTGAAAACTGACATCAACAAAGGTTTGATTCAAAATTGTTTTCCCCAAACTTGGTGATTGTTCTTTTTATGAAGATATTAAAAGTGTAAGATGATCTTGCAAAATGGACGTTTCTCACTTTATATATGTATCTTCAAAGAAAGCAACCAAAAATACACTTGT
Organism: Chamaecyparis obtusa; assembly: GCA_027943335.1. Lineage (NCBI taxonomy): Eukaryota > Viridiplantae > Streptophyta > Pinopsida > Cupressales > Cupressaceae > Chamaecyparis > Chamaecyparis obtusa. Next base: position 295,562 of record BSBK01002892.1, on the reverse strand, counting down.
TCTTTTTAAACCCTCTACACAAAGTGTTTGAAAATGTTCGAATGTTATCACGGGTTTTTCACAATAAGTAATTCCAATAAATCTACCTAGTTGTCAAATTGGCTCATAAGCATGGATTTACAAGGTAGGCTTTCTTAGTTAACAAGGTATTTATTCAAGATTTAGTTCAAAATGGATATTAAATTTCATCCCCCAAAAATAAGCGGCTTCCCACCACTGGTATGTCGGAGTTTTGTGCAATCCCGAAGGACTACTCAAGGAAGTTCAAAACTTAATATCCTTTTGTCATCCACCCCATTAAGGATGAATGCATTTCTTTTTATAGTGGGTTAGATTATTGCAGTAAAGGCAATTGTATCCCACTTTGGGTTGTCCCTCTCACCAGCCTCGTTAAGGCAAATCTCAGGAGGTGAGCCCACTAAAGATCTAGCATGTTCATTTTGAAAGCGAATAAATAGAATTAAGAGATAGGTTGAAGAGTTTGATTCACCAAAAGGTGAAGAGCATATCCCTAATATTCTTGCCTCCCAAGCACAATTAACAATGTCCAATTTATCAAACCCACTAACTAATGAGAATTGAGTATTTCTACTCTCCTCCACAAACAAGGGGTTTTTGATTTAGGTGCTTGTTTTATTCCTTAGCCTTTCTTTTAATCAAGGAATTTGATAGTTTTGGCATTTTGATTCACTTGAAAAGTGAAGAGCATAGGCCTAATATCAAATTACTCAAACAATAATAGGTTGTTTTAATTACTAGATTTGAAAAGACAAGGCCACAATTTAAGCAAAAATTGACCAAGTTTTAGTCTTACCTTATTTCGAAGCTAGCTAAGGCTAGGGGCATTTTTGATTGATTTTTCCATGTTTTCAACTCACCTAGTTGTGAATGTTCTAGCTTCTTTGCCTCTTCTTCGAAATGGTTAATCAACACAACCACGAAAATGAAGAAAACAAACAAAAAAATGAATTCTAAGCCTTATTTTTCAAATTCACTAAAAATTGATTAAGGCCTAAAAATCCAATTTAAGGATACAAAATTTGATTTATAAGCTTCTACAACTTGTAAATATTGTTCATAAACCTCACCTTCTTGCTGTGAATCCTCTAAAACATGTTTAATGTGTGCTATATTCTCACTTTTGATCCTTTTTTCCAAGGCCATATCTTCTCTGTTACTTCTGCTCTCTGGATTTTTGATTTTTTTTATGACCTGCCATAATAAAACCATAGTAAATTCATTTCCCGATTGTCAGATTTTGCAAATTTTCAATACAAACAAAAGCATTGCAGAAATGATTAAAAGTGCTACTAAAATGCTAGAATGCGCTGCAGAAAATATTAAATGCACTGAAATAGAAATTGAAAGCATTGATTAAACTAGCAAATGTGCGCAAATGAAACTTTAAATGCGCTGCAAGATGGATTGAACGCACTGCAAGGTCAGGGTGAACGCGCTAAAAGAAAGATAGACAGGATAGAAGAAATTGTGAAAGCATTGTTTCTCTGTGAAAAGGCGCTACACTTTATCATGGATGTGCTATTTCAGGCATTGGATGTGCTATTAAAAGCCTTGTAGGCACTGCATAAAGTCTCAAATGCACAGCTAAACCTATCAAACAGAGAACAAAACAAGAAAAATTCTAGAATCTAGCAATTTTTCCAAATTTTATACAATTGAGGCCTAATGCCCCACAGTGGGTGCCAATTTGTGTACTAGAAAAAGTACCTTCATACGGCTAGTTTAGTAATAAATGATCTAAATTAGCAAAATACCACAATTAGTGAGCTATTTAAATGCAAAAACAACTAATGAGCACTCTATGGCTCTCTATTTAGATATGCTAATGCTAAGCTCTCAACAAGTCTCTATTAGTGATAGCTCTAAAATGAGAACGATGAAGTTATTAAGCTAATTAAGTGAATTCCAAAGGAAATTATGCTTAAAATAGCCTAAAATTGCCTTTCTAGCTCAAAATCTCAAGAGGTTTAATGCAATTCTCAGATTTGTGGATGATTTCTCATTGATTTAGGCCTTTCTTTTATAGATTTTTGGCAAGTGTATGGGGTGGAGTTGAGTTGATCATGGTTGGGTTAAGCTTAGGTCCATGGTTCCACCTTTGGGGATAATTTAAATGGATTGTCCTCAAAGCTTGGGACAAAGAGACAAGATGAGTGGTCAAGTGATGAAAAAGTAGGGCCAAGAGGGGCCAAAAAATGGCACACCCTAATGATCCAACCTACTCAAAAACACACAGAAGCAACAACACACAGGAGTGAGAGAGAGAATGCAAGATCTTTCATTAATTTTCATGAAATAGAATCATACATGTCAGATTGTAAGGCCTTCCCAGTTAGGGCCAGATATTACAATGAATTAAAGAAGTCCTCAAACATGCGAGGATCTGCCAACAATCTCCAATCTATTATCTTCCTATCTCTATCTAAAACTGCCTCCTAAACTACAACCAAACAACTACATTTATACAAGAGTCTATCGAACGGAGTTGGCCTACAGATCCATAATCAATGGAAGGAATAGTCAGATCTAGGACCACACACTTCCCAATGATTGATTCTAGCATTAAATATGTGACCTAACATAAATGCACAACTTAGCCCAACATGAACTCAAAATAAACTACTCGGTAAGAAAGGATGACCGAGTAATAGACAAGCATTGCTGAGTGCCAATGAAACAATCAATCGCCTAGGAGATAACTGACCACACTTGGTAACCAAAGGAAACTGACCAACTACCAACCAACTCGGTCAAAGAAGAAATCGAGCAACATAGACAAACTCCAAAATGTTTTGATGACACAGGATTGCCAAGGACCCAAGATGCTCCTACATTAGACACTTGGGGTTATTTTGAAATGATTCTTTGAATCATTTTGTAGGTATGGTCTGAGTTGCATCCAACTCAGATTGTGAAATTCATGAACTATCTTCCATCGATCTATTCTTCCATTTTACCAGATATTCCATATATTGTTTTCCTCTTGTACTTTTTCCAACTCTTTGCTCCAAAATCTGTTCAACTTCCTCTTTCTGCTTCTTAGGATATTCCATCAGCATTGTCATTTCTTCATTAGGTTCATGATACTCATACAAATCAGTAATATTGAAAATCGGTGATATGTCCATGTCATCAGGTAACTCAATCTCATATGCATTTCCACTGTCAAACTTCCTCAAAATCTTGCAAGGTCCAAACTTCTTCATCTTCAGCTTCTCATATGTTCCAACAGGAAATCGACCTTTCTTCAAATGAATCATCACTTCATCACCAACATCAAAAGTCTTGTGTCTCCTTGATTTATCAGCTCTGTCTTTGTATTTTTGATTACTCTCTTCCAGCTTCAGCTTCACGTCTTCATGCAATATCTTCATGCACTCAGAAAATTTTACTCCTTCAACACTTCTATTATTTTCATCAGCAATGTCTCTCAAATCAGATATACCTCTCAGCTGTGTGCCATTCACAATCTCAAATGGTGTCTTTCCAGTACTCCTATTCATTGAATTATTGTATGCAAATGTTGCTTGTGCCAATACAGAATCCCAATTACTTGGTGTGTCTCCAACTAAGCATCTCAAAAGATTTCCCAAACTTTTGTTCACAACTTCAGTCTGTCCATCAGTTTGTGGGTGAAGTGTAGAACTATATTTCAACTTAGTGCCAAATTTCTTCCAAAGGGTCTTCCAAAACTATCCAACAAACTTACTGTCTCGGTCAGAGATAATACTCCTTGGTAATCCATGCAATTTGACAATTTCCTTAAAGAAAAGATCTGCTACATGTACTGCATCTGATGTCTTTCTACAAAGTATAAAATGTGCAATCTTAGAAAATCTATCTACCACAACAAATATAGAGTCATTACCTCTGACTATCTTCGGTAAGCCAAGAACAAAATCCATACTGATTTCAATCCAAGGTTTCTTAGGTACAACAATTGGTACATACAATCTAGTATTTTGACTTACTCCTTTTGCAACTTGACAAATTCCACAACTTTTCCCAATTTTCTAAATATCTTTATACAACTATAGCCAAAATTATTTCTCCTTAAGCAAATTCCATGTTTTATCAATACCAAAATGTCCAGCCAAACCACTACTATGTTTCTCCTCAATCAAATTAGTTCTCATTACTCCTCTCGGTATACACAATTGAATACCTTTAAACAACATACCTTCTTGAATAAAATATTCATCCGATTTAGTGTCTTGTTGATCCTGAATAGGTGCTCTGCACTTTCTCCATGACTTAGAAAAATCAGGGTCAAACTCATAAGAATCTCTTATCTCATCAAAACCAAGAACTTCAATTTTCATCACGGTCATCAAAGGTCTTCTTCTACTCAATGCATCAACAACTCGGTTAGTGACTCCACTCTTATGCTTTATCACAAATGTGTAACTCTACAAATACTCAACCCATTTCATATGTCTCTGATTCAACTTATTCCAACTATCCAAATATTGTAAAGCCTTATGATCAGTATACAACACAAATTCACTTGGTATCAAAAAATGTCTCCATTTCTTCAGTGCTTGAACAATAGCATAGAATTCTTGATCATACACAGAATATTTCCTTCTAGCATCATTCAAATTTTCACTAAAGAAAGCAACAGATTTACCTTCTTGACTCAACATAGCTCCAATTGCACTACCACTTGCATCACATTCAACTTGAAATACCTTACTAAAATTAGGTAATTCCAAAATAGGCAATTCAGTAACCTTCTGCTTCAGAGTCTCAAAAATTTTGTCAGCTCCATGTGTCCACTTGAATTCTCTTTTGTCTCCTCTCATAGTCTCAGTCATAGCATTATAGATTGAACTGAAATTCCTTATTAACTTTCGACAAAAAATTGCCAAACCATGAAATGATCTTACCTCACTAGCATTCACAGGTGTAGGCCAATTCAAAATAGCTTTAACCTTTTCAAGATCCATCTTCAAACCATCAGCTGAGATCACAAATCCCAAATACACAATCTCTTCTTTCATGAATGAACACTTTTTTCAGATTTATCAGCAACTTTTCTTCTTTCAGTCTCTGCAAAACTTGTCTAACATGCAACAAATGTTCTTCTCTAGTCTTACTGAATATTAGAATGTCATCAAGATATACAATCACAAAATTACCCAAGAATGTCTTCAAAACTTCATTCATTAGCCTCATAAAAGTACTCGGTGCATTAGCTAAATGAAAGGGCATAACCAACCACTCATACAAACCTTCTTTTGTCTTGAAAGCAGTATTCCATTCATCACCTTCTTTGATTCTAATATGATGATACCCACTTTTCAAATCAATTTTGGTAAAATACTTTGCTCCAGCCAAACTGTCCATTATGTCATCCATTCTCAGTATAGGAAACCTATACTTCAATCTTATCTTATTGATTGCTCTAGAATCAGTACCCATTCTCCATTCTCCATTCTTTTTCAGTGCCAATACAACAGGAACTACACAAGGACTCAAAATTTCTCTGATCAAACCTTTCTCTAGTAACTCTTGAATCTGTTAGTTCAATTCCTAATTCTCGATAGGTGTCAACCGATGAGGTGCCTTATTTGGTAAACTAGCTCCAGGGATTAGATCCATGCAATGATCAATACTTCTCTTCAGTGGCAAACCATTAGGTACATTATCAGAAATGATATCACTGTACTCGGTGAGTAACTTATCAATCTCCTCAGGGACATTATCCTCTATTTTCTTACTCGGTTTGTTAGGAATCACATAAAAACATACATCATTTTTCTTCAAAGAGTTAACAAACTTTCACAGATGTGCAAACATTACTAACAGGTTCTTCCATCAATGGTAACAAGATTTTTTTCTTTCCATCTGCCACAATAGTATGCTTATGCAATCTCCCATCATATATAACATGTCTATCATATTGCCAAGGTCTACCCAACAAAATATGACAACAATCCATAGGCATGATATCACATAACACCTTATCATAGTACTTTCCAATCTTCAAATTCACATAGCATTGTTCACTTACCAATAGTGTATGCTCCTCTTTGATCCATGAAATCTGATAGGGCTTCGGATGTGTTGGTTATATTCTTAATTTTCTGAGGTGTGTGTCCAAATTTTGGGTTAAATCTCCTTCCAAGTGTTTTGTTTGGTCTAGGGTTTGGAAAATTCATAAGAAATTGTCATAGCCGAGTTCAAAAACCCTTACCCTAGGTTTTGTTTTTGAAAAATGTCAAATTCATGCAAAAACCCTCATGTTAGCCCTTGTTCTTCTATTTCATTGTTACCTTTTAGTCACTTAAGCAGATTAAATCGTGCACGTGCTTAATTATCCCAAGTGTTCGCTGAATCGGAAAATGTCATAGCATGTCTCATATAGTATTCGGTGAATTAGCGAATGAGTCAATCTTATGCTAAGTGTCATTTTAGTTGCGTGGTCTCTAAGTCTCCTGGTGAACACCTCAACCATTCAGTGAGTTGGTGAATGTGTTTGAGCCTTGTTAACTATTTTTCTTTGTCACTGAGTCTCCAAATGTTTTGGTGGTTATTTTACCCTTTGTGAGAACTAGCGAACAAAGGCTATCTCCAGTTCGCTTAGTCCTTGGTAGTCATGTGTTAACACTCAGTGACCTAGCAAAAGCAGTATTCGCTCATTCTCTGAATCCGGTGGTCAAGGGTTATATCAAATGGAGAACTAGTGAATACTGTGGATTGATTTCAAGATCAACGACTCTGTTTTAATCTCAAGTATCTTTTGGGTCCTACATGTTTGATTTGGCGATTAAGCGACTGAGTACTTATATTATCATCTTCCAAGTCTGGCAGTTTTGACAATTTGATGAAATGAGTTTGGCAGAGATAATGTTTTTTGTGTTCGATTATTCTCGAAATGAGGTTAGCCTTCCTTGAGTTCAACTCTAAAAAGAAGGATGAATATCCTTAAACCATTGTTTCATGTTGCTGCTTTCATGATTTCTATCATTATATTGTGTATCAGGATAATATGGGCCATACTTAGAGTTCTCTCATCTTATTAAGTTGAGTTTGGAAGCAAGGATAGAGCAGTGAAGGAGCTAGTTCACAATTCAGAGCTCAATTAAATAGTGAATTGATATAGGTATACCCGCCTGAGTATTCATACTCAAAGTGAAGAAGGTTTTCTAACCTTAATACCGTAGTGTTTGCATTTTGCTAGATTATGTCCATTGGGATTATATGAGTATTTGGTAATCTACAGATTTAAGCACTAATAGGATGTGCCAACCTTTCCAACTGTAACTTTGTGACCACCTCTTCAGATGCTAGATTCTCCGAGCTACCACTGTCAATGATTACCTTCCAAACTTTGTCAGAAACTCTATATCTGGTCTTGAACAAACTTTTCCTTACCGAATCTTCCTTTTTTCTTTCATTCCACAGTGCTCTCCTTACCATCAAGTTATTTTCTTTCTCAGGTTCATTCGGTGACTCTTCTTGCACCAAAGCATTTCTACTACTACTAGCCTTCTTACTAGCATGTGTACATTCAAAATATCTATGTCCTTCTTCTCCACAATTGTAACAAGTTCCTCAAAAACTTCCTCTGCTATAACCACCTCAGTAGTTACTGCCTCTACCTCTAGATGAACTTTCACCTTTGTACTCGGTCTTGCCTTTTTCTAGATTTGTCTTTTCTAGTTCAAATCTACCATTTTCACCCTTAGATCTACCTCTTCTTCTAGGGAATTTGCCACCTCAACCTCTTTGTCTTTGCTTATGTCTTTTGTTCAATTTCTCCTCGCCCTTCAATGAAAATTGATAAGCCTCTTCAATGTTTTCCAACTTGACCAAACTAATTTCCTCTTGGATGGAAACTCTCAAACCATTAAGGTATCTACCAATTCTTTCCACATCATCTTCATCATGTCTAGATCTGATATCTAATCTATAGAATTCCTTAGTATATTCCTTTACCAAGCTATCTTTCTACCTTAAACTGTGCATTCACTGAACTAGGTTAATCTGATAATCACAAGGTAAGAACTTTCCTTTCAATTTATTCACCATTTTATTCCATACCTCGATTTTGTCTTTGCCTTTCCTCTTCCTATCTAGCTGCAGATGTTCCCACCATAAGGATGCATGAATTTTCAACTTTGTGCTTGCAATCTTCACTTTCTTGTCTTCAGGAATGTTTTCATACTCAAAATACTTTTCCATCTCGGTGATCAAGTCCACCAATTCATCAGAATCCCTCTTTCCACCATACTGAGGAGGATTAAAATGTGGTGTAGACTTCAGACTTGTCAAAGCCTTAAAAAATATTTCTTCACCTTGATCCATAATAGGTGTAGGTTCTTCATTTGCATGTTCTTCCTCAATTTCATCATCACTAACATATTCAAGATGTCTGCCTCTTCTTTAGGCTGTTTCAATGGCTTCTAATCTAGCAACAATCTTCCTTAGCATATCTGCCAATCCTGGATCTGCATCTTGCCTCCTATGAACCATCTTGAAAAACCTCTGTAATTGTAGGTCAGATCAAAATTTTCTACCCCATAACAATCAACTAGGGCTTCTCAAGAGGAACCTACAAACCTAGATCCATAGACCTAGATCAAGATCTAACCTGGCTCTGATACCACTTGACGCAAAAGCAGGGCTAAGAGGGGCCAAACAGTGGCACACCCTAATGATCCAGCCTTCTCAACAACACACGAAAGTAACAACACACAAGAATGAGAGAGAGAATGCATGATATTTCATTAATTTTCATTAAATAGAATCATACATGCCAGGCTGTAAGGCCTTCTTGATTAGGGCCAGATATTACAATGAATTATAAAAGTCCTCAAACATACAAGGATCTACCAACAATCTCTAATCTATTATCTTCCTATCTCTATCTAAAACTACCTCCTAAACTACAACCAAACAACTACATTTATACAAGAGTCTACTGAACTGAGTTAGCCTACAGATCCATAATCAATGGAAGGAACAATTAGATCTGGGACCACATGCTTCCCAATGATTGATTCCAGCATTAAATTTGTGACCTAGCATAAATGCACAAGTTGGTCCAACAAGAACTCAAAATAAACTACTCAGTAAGCAAGGATGACTAAGCAACAGACAAGCATCACCAAGCGCCAATGAAACAATTGACCGCCCATGAGATAACCGCCCACACTCAGTAACCAAAGGAAATCGACCAACTACCGACCACCTCAGTCAAAGAAGAAAATGAGCAACACAGAAAAACTCCAAAATGTTTTGATGACATAGGATTGCCAAGGACCCAAGATGCTCCTACATCATCAAGATGCTCTCACCTTTTGTGTGATTGAGATTCGATGTTAGCTTGATCCATGTGAGTCCAATCCTTAATTCCCATTGGTTGAGGCATTTTCCTCCCATGTGGTGGGTGAGGGAAAATATGGATTTAATAATAGAATTTAATTGATTTGTTTAGCCATGTGCACCCCTTGAATGGGTTAATTTGATTTAAATTGAACTATACAATTAATTACATTAATTGCACAATTTTTTGATTTTCTCTTGATTTATTTGATTTAAATTGATTTATTGGCTTTTGATTTTCAATTAAAATTAGATTTTGGCTTGATTGCAATTTTGCTTTGATTTTAGCTTGATTTAAATTTATTGCTTTGATTTTTCCGTAGTTGCCCACATGATTTAGTCCTGACCATTTTTAGGCAATTACACAATCTAAGAAATTATTTTATGGAATGCATTTGTCAATATTTCCTAAGTGTTTTTCTTTTTCATCCCTCATGTGTGTACTAGAGATATAAGTTGCAAGGTTCCTCGAAAGATGTAAGTGTCAGATGTTTTATGCTCTAATTAATAAGGGAATATGATTTTATTGGAGTTGAGTTTTATTTATTTATTAATTTAATCTTAGTATGCATTTCCTTCAAATGCTACCTTGTTCCTTTTCCCTTGCTAGGATATTAGACTCCCCTATTTGGCATACATGCTCACCTTCATCCATTATTTCTATTATAACTTTGGAGTTATTCTTCCTAGTGTCTCTTTTATCCATTCACTACCTTTTCTCTTCCCTTTGTCATTATTTTAGACTTCATCTTATTTCATGGTTTTCCTCAAGATCCCCACTTCTTGATTCCTACACTAAATTCCCTTTGGTGCTAATGTTTTTGGCTATTCCTTTAATTGAATATATTTTCCTTATAATCCATAATCCCCAAATTTTGACATTTTCCTATGTAAATATTTTTGGTGTTTGAGATGCAAAAATTATCCTAATGTAGTACATGGTATGTGATATTTTGTAAGTTTGATCCTCAACACTTTTCACTATACTATCTTAGATCAAGATCAACAGTTTGGACTTATCCTAATTTGAATGCATAAAGAGATGAATTCCTTGGCATATATTGTCCCCAGATCCTTATAAACTCCTATATATGTTGTTTTATAGTTAATGGTATAGATATTCTCTAACTTTTTTACTATAAGCATAAGCGTGCCTTACATAACTAATCCTTGATCCTCATTCATAGTATGGGTCATGAGTTATCCTT